>JAPDNY010000001.1:157305075-157316474 GCA_029375565.1 Gekko gecko
AAGGAGGTGAGAATAATGTAAGCTGCTTTGGTCCCCACTGTGGAGAAAGACTATAATTTTCCTTGGTAGAAGCTGTGGGGAGGGGGTGGAGACAAAAAGCTGAAGACAGATAAAGGCAGATAAAGGTTAAGTTGGCTGTTGGGTGGGAAGGAAATAGGGTTGCCAACTCTGGATTGGGAAACTCCTGGACATTTAAGGGGTGGATCCTGGGGATGGTGGGGTTTGAGGAGGGGAGGAACTTCAGACCAGTATAATGCCATAGACTCCACCCTCCAAACCAGTCATTTCCTCCATGAGAACTACCATTGCCAGCCTCTGGGTGAGGGCTGGAGATCACCCAGAATTACAACTGTTGTCCGGGTGACAGAGATCAGTTCCCCTGGATAAAATGGCTGCTTTGGAGGGTTGAGTCTATGGCTACACCCCAGAAGGGAGAAAGAGTGTGAGATAGGTAAGGGTAGAGGGGAGGAAGCAAAGGTGTGAGGAATGGGATGACCATCCTGCAAGTTTCTTGCGGGTCTCCACTTGTATATATCTAAAAAGAAGAAGAAGAAGAGAGATTGGATTTATACCCCACCCTTCACTGCCCAAAGGCGTCTCAGAGCGGCTTACAAAGTCCTTTCCCTCCCCCTTCCCACAACAGACATCCTGTGAGGTAGGTGGTGCTGAGAGAACTTCTGACAGAAACTGTCCTTGAGAGAACAGCTGTGCCAGAGCTTGTGACTGACCCAAGGTCACATCAGCAAGTGCAAGTGGAGGAGTGGGGAATCAAACTCGGTTCTCCCAGATAAGAGTCCGCACACTTAACCACTACACCAAACTGGTTCTCCAGTTTTACGTAACATTAGTAGAAGTCTTTTGGAATCTCCTTTTTTTTCTGAGAGATAGTTTGTAATTGGTACCCAGACCATTTTAAATTTAACCAAAGTTTTGGGGGAGGTCTGTTGGTTTAAATTAAGAGTGAGTCTGGCTAACACATACTGATTCCAAAGTCTTGCATGCCATAGTGATTTTGTTGGGGTGACTGGGGATTTCCATCGCATGGCTACTGGACAGATTGGCTGCTGACAATAATATTGCAACAATTTCTGCTTTCCAATTAGGTTGATTCTCATCTATTTTCGGTCCCAAAAGAAGACAATCTGGAGTAACATCTAAGGTAAATTGTGTAAGTTTCGTGATTACTTCCAAGAGTTCATTCCAAAAGATTTGTAGCTCTGGACAGGTCAGCAAACAATTGATATATGTCCCTTCCATTCCACAATGTTTCCAACAGTTGGTGCTAATTTGTGGAGTTGTATAAGATAAAGATTTCGGTGTAAGATACCAATGAGCTATGATCTTAAAACTTTGATACCGTATTGCCAAAGTGGAAGAGCTAAATGCAGTCGAAGACCAGATTGCATTCCAATCTTCAGAAGTCAAAGCAGGACAGTCCTTCTGCCATTTTCTTTGGTATGGTAATTAGAGTGATGAAATCATTCCTTTTCGCTTTACCAGATATTGGTGGATGAGGAATTCCAGATCTGTGAGAGGCTGCCATAATATCTGAGCAATGTCTACACTGAAACATAAATCTTGGAGTTGCAGGTAAGTGAACCATTATATTTGCTTTTGTAATTTATAATCTATATCAACTTTAGATAAAAACTTCTTACTATCAGTAAGATCAAGTAATCTAGTCATTTGCTGTTTCTTCCAGAATGTTATATCTGCTACTGGCAGACCATGAAGGAACCAGTCTTGTATTACAAAGGATGTAAATCTGGATATCCATAGGAGAAGCTTTGGAGAGAGCTTATCCCAGATATTGAACAATGTTTGCCAAAAAGGATTGTGCAAACTTCTGGATGCCGGCAACAAGGTCTTTGCCATAAAATATCATGTAAATCCAGAGAGGAGTCAAAATGTTTATAAACTATCTTCCAGTTCCTGTTGGTAGGCTGAATTAAAATTTGCAGTATTATCATCAATTGTGCAGCATAAAAATATCGGGTAAGATCTGGTAATCCTAAACCACCATATGTACTACGTCGAAGAAGAGTTCTCTGTCCAATTTGGTGTTTCCTATAAGTCCAAAAGAAATGAAGCATTATCTGCTGCCACCTATATAAAGTTGATTGTAGAATTTGTACTGGGATCACTCTAAATAAGAAAATTAATTTTGGGAGGAGAAAAGACTTAATTATATCAATTCTATCATTCCATGATAACATAGAAGCATTCCAGGATTTTAACTTGAGTTGTATATCTTTAATAACTTTATCGTGATTAAATTTTTGAAGATCAGAGAGGACATAAGGTATATGGATACCCAAATATTTAAAGGAGGATGTTGTCCACTGAAATTTGTAGGACTGATGGATTTCTTGTTTCATTTTTTCTTGTATGCGCAAGGGGAAATAACTGATTTATTTTGGTTAATTTTTAGATCAGAAACCGCTGCAAAGGTATCCAGAAGTTGGTGCAGAGTCCTCAATGAATTCTTAGGATCGGACAAAAAAAGAAGCATATCATCAGCAAAGAGACTGACTTTGTAAGTACATTTGCCACTCTTATATCCTTTAATAGATTCAGTATCCCTAATTGCGTTAGCAAGCGACTCTATGGCAAGCGCAAACAAAACTGGAGATAATGGGCAACCTTGTCAAGTCCCCCTGCCAATTCTGATTTCTGCAGATATAGTATTATTGATTTTAATTCTCACTCAGGGTCCACTATATAATGCTGTTATTGCTTGTAAAAAATTCAATCCACACCCCATGTGTTGCAATACTGAATATAAAAAGGAAATTTCTAGTGATTCAAACACTTTTTGGATGTCAAGGGAAAGCATTAGCATTTGTGACTTCCTCAGTCTTGCAGAACTTCCTCTGTTGTCATCACTATTTGCCCCAGCTCCATATCCTCCCCTCCTAAGAACATCCGTTCAGGAAAAGGTATCTGCCTCATATCTTCAGCAGTGAAGACAGATTTTAAGAATTCATTTAATTTCTCATGTTTAGTTTCTCAGCCTTATCCTCCTTTAATTCCATTGTCATCCAATGGTCCAACTGCTTCCTAGCCAGTTTCCTGATGTACTTAAAGAATTCTTTATTGTTTGTCTTTATTCTTTTTAGTGATATGTTCTTCAAAATCCTTTTTTTGCTTTCACTTGCATTTCTTTACAAGTTTGTGGTGGTTTTTGTTTGTCTTGTTTGGGAAAGTCTTCTAATTTCTGAAGGAAGCCTGTTTCCCACTAATAGCTTCCTCACCTTGCTTGTTAGCCATGCTAATGATTTGGACTTTATACTACTTTTCCTGACCTGTGGAATACATTATAACTGAGCCTCTTGTATGGAGGTTCTGAGTAACCCCCAAGCCTTTCTGGAGAGATTTGACCTCTTGACTGTTCCTTGCAACCTTTTTTACCAGATTCCTCAAGCTTCCTCTTTTAAAGTGAGAAATGACAGTGTTGGTGTTCCCTGGCACTCTTCTACATACATATAAATTAAATTTGATGTCATTGTGATCACTGTTTCCAATCAGTTCAACCCACATCTTGCACTAGGTTCTGTGCAGCCCCACTGAGGATTAGGTTCAGGATCGTCTGCCCTCTGTTCAGTTCTAGGGCACAGTCATTTAGGGGATCTAGAAATTTTGCCTCTGTGGCATGACTGGAACACACATTTATCCAGTCAATATGAGAGTAGTTAAAGTCACCTATAAGCCTAGGAAAAATTGAAGGCAGCAGGAAAAGAGGAGGACCCAACATGAAATGGCTTGACCCAGTCACAACCCTCAGTTTGTAAGACTTAAGCAGGCTTTTAACAACAGGACATTTTGGAAGTCATTAATTTATGGGGTCACCATAAGTCAGAAACAACTTGACAGTACTGAGCAGTCTCTCTGACTGGCTATCCTGCTTTCCTTTATTCTTGCTTTCCGTATCTGCCCCATCCCCATTTGGGCAATCAGAAGCATCTTCCCCTTCATTCCTTTGGTACAAATCAGATCGAACTGGATGCATCTCAGCTCCTATTCCCTACAGTATTTATTTTTTTCCAAAGTGAAAAAGGAGACAGAAAGAAACTAAGAAGGCACTAGGTGAGAAAAGAGAGAAAGAAAAAAGAGGACTGAAGCCATAAAGTGACAAAGGGAAAAGCTGATGGTATGAAAAAAGAATTGGTCTTTATGTCTGAACAAGCATGGAGACTACTGTGCTAAATGTTAGTTCCAATCAGGAACTCTTTCTCAGCTCCAGTGTTCCCTCTAAGATGAGTTAGTGTGAGCTAGCTCACAGTTTTTAGCCTCTGGCTCACACATTTTTGTCTTAGCTCAGGAAGGATGGCTCCAGAGCACACTCATTTATGCAGTAGCCAAATTGCTCAGCTCACAACTTTAATGCCAGTAGGTCACAAAGTAGAATTTTTGCTCACAAGATGCCACAGCTTGGAGGGAGATTTAGCTAAAATGGCTGTGGGTCTCCCCACCCAGTATACCCAACCAATGTTCCCACTAAGCTGTGGAGTTTTGTGAGCAAAAATTCCACTTTGTGAGCTACTGACCTTAAAGTTGTGAGCCAGCAATTTGGTTACTGCATAAATTAGTTTGTTCTGGAGCCATCCTTCCTGAACTAAGACAAAAATGTGTGAGCCAGAAGCTAAAAACTGTGAGCTGGCTCACACTAACTCAGCTTAGAGGGAACACTGTACCCAACAGGTAGAAATTTACTCTTTTCATCTTGTTAAAAAAAGAAAGTTCAGATTTTCACAATTACTTGGTAGTTACCAGATTTTGTGTTATGGCTTGGGACATGAACTGAGCCCTTAACCTAATAATGTGTGTGGGATTGCTTATCTTTCCTATCACCTAACTTTCCTAAGAACCAGAAGTCATCGAATGTCAGCTAAATCTTTTTCTCCCCCCCCCACAAGTTTTTATGCATGGATCAAAATGTAATGTGTTTGAAAACATGTAATTAGTTCTTTGCACCTATTTCAAAACATAATTTTAATACAATGGCATTATTTTCTATCTACTTATATATCCAAGTGCTGAGGAAAGGATTAGAATATGTAATAATCTTGCTACATATAATAATGTTTTTCTTAGAAAACGATGTCATACCACTGCTTCTCCCCATTCACTGGTTATACAACATGCTTACATGGCAGCAGCGAGGAGGGCGGATCTGTTCATAAGACACATCAATACATCTCTTTACAGCTAGAGTCCAGTAGCATTGGGCTGAAATTATTAAATTCACAAATTCACAGCTTCAATAAAAAGCACACAAATAACCTTTTGAAAAGAGCCGCGTAATACTACCTGAAGCGTGAAAAGAGGAAATGGAGTTTAATTAAGTGTTGCCCAGCTAAATCACATTGGGAAAAAATTAGTCGGGAGAACACAGAAGAGTTTTACTTCTGTGCAAAGATGGGGATATTGAGTGACCACATTAAAAAGCTGTCTGAAAACGTGCTGCAGCTCCTGTGGGTCACACATCAGCAGCTTTCTGATGAGTAAAAGCATTTCTTTTATCTCCCTGTTCCCCTTCAGCATGCAGACTATAACAGACAAGGGAGTTTCTTCTTTTGTGTATGTACAGATAAAAAAGGCAAGAAAATCGGCAAACCCCATAATAACAAAGAAGTGAAATGAGAAGACCTGAATTGAATCACCCTAATTCATACTCGTTATGTCAAGACTACAAAGCAAAAGCATAGTAAGTTTTTATTAAAACAGGAATAGAGCTCACCAGAGAACAAAGATGACAGGCAAAACTGGAAGGATTCACAATAAGGAGGGGTCAGGCTGGGAGTAAGGGTGGCTAAAAGAAAAATGGCCCTATTCAAACTCTGATACAGACATGTGTTTCTATTAAAATGAGTAGCGGTGTTATTTTTAACACTACAAGAATAATCCATCTGCACTTCTGAAGATTCCTCAAAGCTATTATTTGAGACTACCCATCAGCAGAATGGGCTAAAGAGGATTATGTTGGTTTACTTGCAATGTTTCCTTTATGGCTTCAAAGCCATTACAAATAGTACTTTTAAAAACAAGGGGTTATGTTCTTCACAGATGGGTGGGGAGAATTCTGGCACAGTGTTTACTCATGTACTATATTATATGGAGAAATTAAAATGAGATTTTAATAGGTGAAGTATTGCATCTATCAATAACCTTTGACTCAAGTCATTGAACTTTTCATTAATGTATTTTTGCCCTATGTAATTGAGCTTTCAAGAACAGAATCTAATGTTAATGAAATTCTAGTGCATAACATCCTCTTCTGAAGGTAAAGCATGTGTTAACAGCAGACTTAGATAGGAACAAGATCAATCAACTAAAGAGTGATGTAAGAAAGAACTATGCACAAGGATTGTACCAATCAAGCATGACAAAAATGCTACACTATCTCTAATAATTTTATTATCATATGTTAACACAGAAGAACATTTCAGGCTATTGCTACATTCACTCCAGGCAATGATAACAGCGTGAGTCACACACAATGGCTAGGATCCAAAAAATACAAATAATTCTGTATACCCAAGGAATCTCTGATGCTGTGTTTGCTAAGACAGCAGCCTCTCTCCATGCCACATAGCAAATAGTGTCAGAAAAGCAGTTAACAGAATTGAATGGATAAAGGGTAAAAGGGGGAAAAATCTCATTGGGAGTACCCAAACCCTTGGGCATACTTCAAGTAGTTCCTTGAATCTCACTTGAATATTAACTACATTTTTTATTGAAGGAAAACATGTCTTGATTCTAGCTATTCAAACAATAACAAAAAAAATATTTCAAAGGGAAATGTTCCTGCAGTCACTCATGTCAAATAAAACAAAACAAAAAGACATCAATGTACAGCCTACACTAATTATAGAAGCAAACAATCATCTTTTAATTAACAAATAATTGAATATTGATCACAGTTTGTCATCTTACAAGTAATCGATTTTTTTTTCTATTTCTTAAAATCACTTTAAAACCTTTAATGATTCTAAAGGTAAATGATGGAAGCCTGTTTTAGTAATGCTTAGTAATTTTCTGAAGGGTGTGTGTGTTCACTTTAAACAAATTTCTCACATAGATGTTGCATTGGGATGGAAGACTCCAATCATAATATATTTCAAAGAATTGGGGGGGATTATAAATAATGGTCTGTATTCAACCAATTGCCAGTGCAATGTGCATGAGTTTTTCCTGCTTTCCCTTTCTCCCTTTGACCCCATTCCCCTGTAAGGAAGATACCAGGAGTAGCAGAACCTGCATGGATAAAAACCAGCACCAGTTGGGGAGTTCACTGGATAGAGGGAGTCAGGTGAAATTGTCTCTCTGTTCCACTCATGAAACTACACTTATGGGAAAAGGATGAGGTATGACTTTGATAGATCCCTCCTGCTCACTGCAGCCCCTGATCTGTATGCACCTTGTTCATCAAGTTCCATTACTTCAGGCATCATATTTCTGGAGGTCAAAATGGACTGGTAGGATAAAGGGAATGTGCTTAGTTGGATATAATCAGTGTATAAACTCTTGTAGTTAGTGCCTAAGAGAGGGAAGGCAGCATGGTATAGCCCAATCTTGTCAGATCTCAGAAGCTAAGCAGGGTTAGTACTTGGAATGGGAGACCAACAAGGAAGACCCTGCAGAACAAAGCAATGGCAAACCACCTCTGCTTCTCAATTGCCTTGAAAGCCCCTTGCTGGGGTCATCATAAATCAGCTGCAACTTGACCACATTTTATAAACACACAGTTACTTCCCAATATGCATTGCTGAGAGGCAGCATGGAAGTTGCTCTGATAGCTAATGGGTACCACCAATAAACTTGTCCTCCCTTTAATTACGTGATTCGTTTTCAAAGCCACAGTGGCATTCACATTACACAGCAAAACATTCCGTCAAAAATTATATGTTTCATGGAGCAATCATTTCTTTTGTGTGTCTTCAACCTGCTAGGTACTAATTTCTCTGGATGATTAATGATCATGTATCTTGTCATAAAGGAGGTAATGTTTCACTACCACATTAATATTAAATATAATAGCTTGCTTTTTCTGCATTTGTTGCTCAATACCCATTTTAATATAATTATTTTGATGTTCTTTCCAACAATTTTGATACAGAAGTATGCTGCAGATATGACAGCCATCCTGTTCTTTTGTTATTGGAGCAGTACCTAGGGGCTGTATGCTCTCTCTTCTTCTCCTCCCCCCTAGCTTGCCATTATATGTGAAGCTATGGTTACTACTAAATGTGAAGCTATGGTTACTACTAAATCAGAGATGGAAATCCATTTGAAACCATGGATTCCATTTTGGTTTGCAGGCAGTCTAAGGGCTCTAGTAAATACGGTTTGCCCAGCTTAGACATTACAGGTGAAGTATGTATTCCCCAGCTCAGCGACAATTTGCACATTACAAAGTCCTCAGGGCAGGCAACAAGAGAGTATATTTTGTACTTTTTAAAATACTGTTAATTGTAAGCCACCTCAAGCAGGGCTCTGAAAAAATGGCACAGAAATATTTAAAACTGTCTTTCTGTCCGTCTGTCTGTCTGTCTGTACTGGCCTGGTTAGTCTCGTCCCCCATGCTGTTCAATCGATTTATGTTAAGTTCTTAGGATAAATCATTCATGATTTTGAAACAGGTATTATCAATATGCTGATGACAACCAGCTCTAAATTTCTTTACTCAAATAGTCTGGTGACACGGCAAAGACTCTGAACGAATGTCTGACTGCTGTACTTAAATGGCTATGAGTAAACACCCTAAAACTGTGCCCTGACTATACAGAGGTGGAGTTGGTTGAGGGAGGCCACATTCTAGGACATAGTGTCCCCATTTTTGATTGGGACTCCAGCTGACTTGGTTAAGAACCCAGGGTGACACTTGATCCAGCTTTAATGCTGGAAAAGCAAACTCATTCATCTGCAAAACAGGCATTCTACCAGTACACTTGGCTTAGAAAATTACCCCCGCCTTGATTTTGCTAGCCTGGCCATGTGGATACATGCTATGGTTACCTCAAGGCTAGACTACTATGAAGGTGTTTTATACTGAATTAGACCCTTAGTCCATCAAAGTCAGTATTGTCTGCTCAGACTGGCAGCAGCTCTCCAGATTTTCAGGCAGAAGTCTTTCACATCATCTACTGCCAGATCCTTTAACTGAAGATGCCAGGGATTGAACCTAGGACCTTCTGGATACCAAAAAGATGTTCTGCTACTATGGCTCATCCCATGCACTCTATATAATGCATTCTACATGGGTCTCAATAGCAGTCCTCCCAGAGCTCTCTTAGTCCCACCTACCTCACAGGGTGTCTGGTGTGGGGAGGGGAAAAGAAAGGGATTGTAGCCACTCTGAGACTCCTTCAGGTAGTGAAGGCAGGGTATAAATCCAATCTCTTCTCTTCTTCTTTTATTAGGGATAAAAGTTTTTCTTACACTGATTGTTGTGTTGCCTTAAACAGATAACATTTGCTTGTACTGTTCTTGGGTTTTTTCACCCATTCTTCAATCCCAGCCCAAATGCATTTTTATTCTAGCCTCAAGCTTCCTTGCCCTCTGGTCTCTTTGACAGCCCAGACTTACCCTGCAGACTACTGCTTGACATGGGCAGGCATGGTACGGAGCTGGCATATAAGGGTGGTGGTCTTGTGAACTGGCTGATCCAGCAGATCTGCTTTCCTTGCTCTCAGCTTAAATAAACTGAGGAAAAACAGTCCCAGGTGTTCCAGATGCAGTTTCTGGAACTCTCCTGGTGAGGTTTTAATCAGGCCAAGACCCTGCACAGAACCATCTAGTCTGGTTCCATGGCTGGCATGTGGGCTGGTGTAAAGGGAGGGGCAGCACCTTCCCTCCATCGTCTCTCTTCCACCACCATAGAACTCAACATAAGCACCAAGACAAGCAAAAGGAGAGAGCTCACAGCAGGGCAGGAGGGAGGGATGTGTGACTGCACTAGTGACTAGGCAATGAACATCAGTTACAATTAAGTGCAACCATGTTTTCATAATTGTGGCCACAGTTCAATCCCACATGGGTGAATAGCATTTTCTTTTACAACATCAACATCCAATATGTAGTCTGCAGCAAAGTGGATGCCTGCTGCTCTACAGGTTAAATCAGTGGAGAGACCAGCACAGCAATCTGCTGACATAACCTGTGACCTGTAGAATGTGCATAGACTGGGAAAGGACAACCAACTTTAGACAATTCATAGCAAAGCTTCATAGTGGACACAATCCAACAAGGCAAGGTCTGTAATGGGACCATAAACCCTTTCTATGAACCCAAATAAGCAATGAATAAATCCACATTTTCTACACTCTTTTGCTCTATTTAGATAGAAAAACAGGGCCCTATGTATATATCGAGCAAATGGAAGTAACACTCTTTCTTTGCCATCCTGATCAGCTGTTCATTGTAGATCTTCACTAGGTGATTGCTCAGGAGGGTCATTGAAAGGATCATTAGAAGATGGTTTAGGGGTGACATCTACTTTGGAACCAGAGTGATTAATCAGAGAAAACTATGAAAATGGGCTTAGGAAGCCATTTTAATGTTCTGGATTTACCAGGGGCTGGATAGAGGAAGCAGTGCCACTGGCCAAAATCGAAGCAGAATTAGGATCCTTGATCACATGGGGCTAAAGTTCAGGAGCTGGGTACTCAGTGGTGGAACTGGCATTGTATTGCAATTGGTGAAACTTTAGGATTGGAGACCCCATTTGAGGAAAGGTCAGAATAAGAACATAAGAACATAAGAGAAGCCAATGTTGAATCAGGCCAATGGCCCATCTACTCCAACATTCTGTCACACAGTGGCCAAAGTACCAGGTGCCATCAGGAGGTCCAGCAGTGGGGCCAGGACACTAGAAGCCCTCCCACTGCTGCCCCCCAGCATCAAGAATAGAATGCATCACCTGCCCCAGACTGAGAGTTCCTATCTATACTTTGTGGCTCATAGCCACTGATGGACCCCTGCTCCATATGCTTATCTAATTCCCTCTTGAAGCTGTCCATGCTTGTAACCGCCACCACCTCCTGTGGCAGTGAATTCCATGTGTTAATCACTCTTTGGGTGAAGAAGTACTTCCTTTTATCTGTTCTAACCCGACTGCTCAGCAATTTCATTGAGTGCCCACGAGTTCTTGTATTGTGAGAAAGGGAGAAAAGTACTTCTTTCTCAACCTGCTCAATCCCCTGCATAATCTTATAAACCTCGATCATGTCACCTCTCAGCCATTGTTTCTCCACGCTAAAGAGCCCCAAGCGTTTTAACCTTTTCTTCATAGGGAAAGTGTTCCAACCCTTTTATCATTCTAGTTACCCTTCTCAGAATCTGAGCTGTGGCAGGAAAAATCACCTCTACTGTGAGGGGTTCTAGTGAGGGATGCACCT
>JAPDNY010000001.1:161652083-161678521 GCA_029375565.1 Gekko gecko
CATAAAATTTTCATTTTAATCCTTGGCTTTCTTCCTGCCCATACAAATTTCGATAGTTCTTTCTGCCACGTATCCAGTATTTTCCTTTGTTTTAATATTGGAATAGCTTGAAATAAAAACATCAAACGCGGCAAAACATTCATTTTTACAGTTGCAATTCTTCCCAATAACGATAGATTCAAGGTATCCCATTTCTTCATGTCTTGTTGAATCCTGTGCCAAACCTTTTCATAGTTATTTTTGAACAAATCAATGTTTTTCATGGTCAATTCAATTCCTAAATATTTAGTCTTTGTAACTACTTCACATTGAATTTTCTCTTGAAGTTCTGTTTGTCTTTGTTTCATACACAGATGGTATTTTACACCAAAAAGCTGAATCGAATGAATCCTCAGTATGATCCTCTGTGTTGGAAAAATTGTGGATATCTTGGAACGTATCTACACTGCTGGTGGGAATGCCCAGTCATTCAGCAATTCTGGAAGGACGTATTCTCCCAAATCAACAGCATTACTCAACAAACACTCCCTGTAACTCCCGAACTCTCCTTGCTCAATCTATGGGATTCATCATTTGGGAATGACTCCAAAAAGACCCTTACCTCCATTCTTCTTGCAGCAGCCAGACTCACAATTGCGGCAAACTGGAAATCTCCAACACCTCCTACTCTGACATCCTGGTATGACAAGATTTGGGATCAGTTTGTGATGAATAAAATCTCTAACATTGTGGATCGATTACAAAACAGTTCCAGCAGAACTTATGATAAATTTGTACTTACCTGGTATCCAGTACTTGACTTTAGTGGCAGAGCATAATGTGCTTCCATCTAGGACGAGCTATTACACATGGCTCCATTTCTAATTTCACCTTGACCTTCATCTTACTGCCGAGACTCCTCTTGTATATCAGAGCAATAAACTTGACTCAATTCATTGGAATATATGGTTTAAACAGCACTTTGGTATAGGTGAACGGAATTGATATCATCTTATTATGTTTATTTGTAGGTGTATGTTACTGTTTTGTTGGTGACTGATTGATGGGATTGTAATTTTGGATTTGCAAGACTTCTACATAATATTTTGCAGTTATTGTATGTTTTGATATGTTATACTTGATCTTAATAAACACTTCAAAAAGTTTAAAAAAAAAAAAAAGAATTTATTTCTTCTTTAATAAACCAAGTTATTTCCTTTAAAAAAAAAAAAAATATTTTTGCACATCACTTTGGTTTTACTTTTATTAACGTAGAATCCCGCAACTGATCCAAATTCTTCAATTTTTTCCATCAATTGTGGTATTTTGTCGATTGGATCTTGAATCATAAACATTACATCGTCTGCAAATGCCCTGTATTTATATGCAAAACCTTTCACTGTGAGTCCTTCAATGCTGTTATCTTTTCTTATCGCTGTCAATAATATTTCCAATATCCAAATAAACAACAACGGGGATAACGGGCAGCCTTGACTTGTTCCCTTTTGAACTTGGAAGAAATCTGTTCTTTCTTTATTTATATTCAAAGCTGCTCTCTGTTCTGAGTAAATTGCCACAATCATGTTTAGAAAAGACTGTCCTATATCCATTTTTTCAATAACTTGCAGCATAAACTCCCAATTTAAATTGTCAAAAGCTTTTTCCGCATCTAAAAAGAGGAATCCAACTTCTTTTTCTGGATGTTTGTCATAGTATTCGATTGCATCAATCACCACTCTTAAATTGTCTCTAATCTGTCTATTTGGTAAAAAACCAGCTTGTTCTTCCGCTATAGTATCTTTCAAATATTTTTTCAGTCTTTCCGAAATAATTTTCGCAAATAATTTGTAATCATTATTTAATAGCGATATTGGTCTATAATTCTTTACTTCAGTTAAATCCAAACCTTCTTTGGGTATCAATGAAATATTTGCTTCTTTCCATGAATCTGGGATCCGTTTAGTCTTTCTTATCTCGTTCGACAGAAGTACTAAGATAGGGGTTAGCTCCTCCTTAAATTTCTTATAAAACTTTGCTGTAAAGCCATCTGGACCTGGAGCTTTGCCCAACTTTGCATCTTCTATTGCCATTGTCACCTCTTCCTTTGTTACTAAACCATTTAATAACTCTTTAATTTGTTTTCCCAGCTCTGGAACTTCAATAGTCTCCAAATATTTCTTAATTTTCTGTTGGTCAATTCCTTTCTTTTTGAACAGTTTGGCGTAGTATTTGAAGAAGACTCTTTTTATACCTTTCAAATTCATAACATCCTTTCTCCGTCTTCAGTAATTTTACTTATAAAATTCCTTTCTTTTCTATTTTTCAATTGCCACGCTAAAAATTTTCCTGGTTTATTTGCACCCTCAAATGCTTTTTGCTGTAATTTCTTCAGATTCCAATATAATTCTCTATTTAGTAGAACATTCAATTGATCATGCAGAAAGTGGATCTCTTTAATAATCTTTTTTCTTCCCTGGCCTTTTCTTTAATTCCTTTTCTTTTTGTCTAATTTTTTCATGAAGGTCGTTTTGTTGTTGCATCCTTTGTTTTTTATCTTTAGAATTCAAAGAGATAAGCAAACCTCTCATTACTGCTTTATACATGTCCCATACGACTTGTATATCAGTACCTTTATTTAAATTCAGTTCAAAAAAACTTTTCGTTTCTTTTTTTAAAGTTTCATTAATTAATTTTTGGTCCAATAAGTCCTCATTAATTCTTCAATATAATTGTTTAGGTTTTTCTTTAGATATCCAAAGTAAAGGGTTGTGATCTGAGTTGGTTTTCGGTAAAATTTTTATTTTGTAAGTTTTTTTGCGCTCATCTCCTCTGACATCCAAATCATATCGATTCAAGAAAAGGAGTTATGTCTGTTAGAATAAAATGTATAATCCTTTGTCTTAGGGTTCCACTTCCTCCAAACGTCTTCTAGTTTCTCTTGCTTCATTAGCTGGAAAAAAATTTTTGGCAGCTTTCCAACCGCCTCTCCACTTGCTTTGGACTTTCTGTCCAATACATTGTTCACTGTGCCATTGAAGTCTCCTGCAAGGACTATTTGATCATAATTTAAACAGTCCAACTCTTTAGTCAAATCATTAAAAAAAGTCTCTTTTGCCCCATTGGGTGCATATATATTTACAAGCAATGTCTTTTTTTCTATTCATCATTAATTCCACGCCAACATATCTTCCTTCTTTGTCTGAGAAGATTTGTTTAGGTTCCAATTCTTTGGTAATGTATATCACTGTTCCTTTTTTTCTTATTAACTGCTGATGAATGAAATTCTTCTCCCAATTTTTTATTAACCAAATATTTATTATCTTGTTTTCTGATATGTGTTTCTTGCAAACAAATTATGTTACACTTTTGTTTCTCTAGCCAATGATTCACTAATCTTCTTTTGCTTGGTGAATTTAGTCCATTTACGTTCCAAGATAAAAATTTGTAATCCATAGTTGTTTTGAATTAAATATCTTTGAAATCATCAAAGTTGTTCTCTTTGAATCTGTAGATGTCTCCTTCCGTTTTAAGAGTAAATCTCACCGAATTGTATGTAAATGATAATCCATATGGAATCTCCCATCTAAACCTGATACTCATTTCTTTTAACCTATCTGTTAGTTTCTTGAATTTCTTTCTGTCTTGTAAGATCGATCTCGGAATTTCTCTCAAAATTATTTTTTTTTTTCCATTAATTTCCAACGGTTGTGTAAATTGCTTCTTGAAAACGTCTTCCTTCATTTTAGTAGTCACAAATTGAACAATCACATCTCTGGGTAATTGCTTTCTCTTGGCATACGCTGAATTTACTCTGTAAATCAGGTCAAAGTCTGGATCCAAGTCTCCAACATCTTCCCCTATGTAAGTTGTCAATGTGTTAATTACTAGGGCCCGTAAATCTTGATCTTCCTCCTCTTCGATTCCTCTCAATCTCAGGTGGTTCTGAGTGGCCCTATATTCCATCATGGACTCCAGTCTTGTATTTTCTGACAGGGTTCCTTTAACTTTCTGTTCCATTTCTTCTGATTTTGTCACCAGACTTTTAACCTCTTTTTTAACTTCTTCTGTATCTTTTTTTATCCCTGCCACTTCTGTTAGTACCAGTTCTTTTAACTCTTCCATATTTTTTTTCTGTACTTGGACTTGGACTTGTTCTATTTGCTCCAGTTGTATTTGCAGCTGTTGTTGCAACTGTTGTTGCAGCTATGATTCTATTTGCTTTCCCAAACTCTGCACCACTTCAGTCATCCGTTTCTCCATCGCTTCCATGGCAGCCTGCCACTCTTTTTTCCCTTTGCAGTCATTCTTGGACTAGGTGATGAGGCAGCCCTTGGTCTTGACCTCAAATCCGTCTTGAAAGCGAGTTCAGGGCTAATCGATCTTTATATTAGCAATCCTCAAGCCAAATCGCCACCTTTATAATTTCTTCCAGTGCTTTTTCAGCTTAAAAATAACTTTTTAAAATTTAGTCCTCCTCAAAATGGCGGGCGCAATTTCTCTATGATTTTCTGGCTAGAGTAGGCTCCTTCAGAACTTCCTGTTTATCTGTCCGTCACTGTAATCCAACTTCCGGTGCCACACTCTAAAACGTCCGTCTACTTCCGGCACAGCAACATCGAAAACATCCACTCTAGCCTACTTCCTGTATCATAGAATCACAGTCAGTTTCGTTTCTGCTACGCAAAGTTTAGTCTTAGCTGACCACAGGAATGCAAAACAAAGTTACTTTTCAGCCGTTTTCTCTAAAGGAAAGCTTTCTTTTTACTTTTAAATCAAGTGGATTAGTTCATTGAAGCTTTTTACACTTATCCGAACGTTTAGATTTTGCCTTCTTCTTTAAACCGGTAAGCAATTGTTCATTTGTTACCTTGCTTGTAATCTCGGGGTTTCGCAGTGCTTCTTCTGTAACCGATGTTAAGCTTGATGTTAAAGAGGCCGGTAGATGACGGATTTATGCTGAATTCTCAGCCCAGCTGGTATCTGTAGTGCTGATTTGCAACTGCCCTCTTCGCGGAGGGAGATCAAGGTGTAAACAAGCCTCCTCCGAAGCTTATCCACACCGATCTCAACCCCCTCTCAGGCTTGGCTGCGTGCTTGCCACTCCCCCGCCTGGGGAGTGCTGCGTTGGGCCAGGTAAAGCCCAAACTGTCGCCAGATACTGCTGTCCACTCTGCTCAAATCGCAAAGTGTGTCAATTCGCCATTTTAACTCCGGCCGGAAGCCCGCTGCTTGCTACTTTTCAACACCAGCTACCCCATGAAAGCTAGTGTGGTGTAGTGGTTAGAGCTCCAGACTAAGATCTGGAAGACTTAAGTTAGAATCACTGCTCTGCTGTGGAAGTACGCTGGATGATCTTGGACCAGTCACACAGTCTCAGCCTAAGTTACCTCACAGGGTTGTTATGATGATAAAGTGGAGGAGAGGATAATGATGTAAATGGTTTGGGTCCCCATTTTGGAGAAAGGTGGGGTATAGATGAAGTAAATAATAAATATAGCTTAGGTGGGGCAGACAAAAGGTAGATTGGTAAATGGATGAAGAAAATGAGGCAAGAAAAAGGGAGAGGATATGGGGATTGCCAGGAGGAAGGAAGAGGAGGAATATAGGGGAAAATAAGGTCCCCCTACCACACAACTGGGTCTGGCCCAGTGGCCAGCACTGCACAATTTGGTCATAGTCAGGGCTTTTTTTTCTGGGGGAACACGCTGGAACAGAATTCTGGAACCTCTTTGACAAAATTAGTTTAAAAGTTCATAAGTTTTCAGAATACAGATTGGAAAGTTCATTTCCCTTTTGAGAGCTCCAGCATTTCTTTTTCCTGAAAAAAGCCCTGGTCATAGTTCTCTCAGGTAGAGGCTGTCAGGGTAGGATGAGGGAAAGCTGAAGGGATTTTTTTTTTTAAAAAAATTTTAAAGAGTTTATTAAAGTAAAAGACAACATACATACAGGGCCGGCTCCAGGTTTTTTATATACTAGGCGAGGCTACCTTATGGCACCCCCCCCCGTGCACCCACCAATTATGGGGTTACCAACCTCCAGGCAGGGCCTGGAGAGAAGGAAGATATGGCCGAGTGCGCCCGCTTCCGGCCCATCTGCCAGCCGTGCCATCCTGCCAGGAGGAGGAGGAGGGTCAGCGATGGGTGGGCCCTCTCTGCACCCAGGGGAGGGGTGGAAGGGTTCTACCTGGCACCCCATGGCCCCCACTGATCCTTGGCTGGCTGGCTGCCTGCCTGCCCAGAGGCTCCTCTGCTGCTGTTCCTCGTCATCCTGCTGCTGCTGCTGCCCAACTTCCTAGGTCCCGCCGAGGCTTGCGCTCCTCTGCCGGTGCCCGGTCCAAACTCAAACTCAGACCTCGCTTCCCTTGCATTCCCCACTGGCCACCAGGCAGCCGCTTACCCCTCTGCCCTGTGATGCATTGTGGGTGCTGTAGTCCCCAATGCCTCTCAGGGCTTGTAGTCCCACCCCAATGCCCTCCCTCCCAGTTGGTGCAGAGGAAAGGAGGGAGGCTGCGCAGCATCGGGGCTCATGCATGTATTGAAGCGGGTCAGTGTCCCCCGGTGCCCCCGTCCCGGCTCAGCACCCTCCTCCTCCTCTTCCTCAGGGTAGCAGCAGCGGGTCAGGGGGAGTCCGACTTGGGCCTTTGCCCTGGCCAGGCAATCCTGCAGCGCCTCCAGCTGCTGCTTCATTTTCAGGCAGGCCAGGGCGAGGCGCAGTGCTGGGGAAGAGATGCGGCCAGCTTGAGCAGGCAGGGCAAAGGGGCGCCCCTGCCCACCTGCCTGCCCGCCTGCCTGCTCCCCTCCCCCTCCGGGGTGGGGTGCCACTACAGCCCTCAGTGCTTCTCCCTCCTCCCTCCGCTCCCCTCCCTCTTTCCCTTCGTGCAGTGGCTGGAGCCCAAAGATGACACTGTGTGGGCCTTTTGGCGGGGGAATTTTGGTGGGGGTGAGGGCAGCAGTTTGCCGCCCCTATCCAGGGCCCATGCTCTAGGCAAAAGCCTAGTTCACCTAGCGGGTGGGCCGGCAGTGCATACATAACCTCAGCACACAAAACATTACAAAGGTCATATAAGCATAACATCCACAGTTATTACACAACCAAAAGCAATATATATAGTCTGAAAATCTGAAACAGTTCACAGAGTCAAATATGATAAAATGCAACACCTTTAAAACTAAAATGCATAGGATATCTTGGAATTGAATTAACTATGAAAAATATTGACCTGTTTAAAAACAATTATGAAAAGGTGTGGCACAGAATTCAGCAAGACATGAAGAAATGGGACACTTTGAATTTATCATTGATGGGAAGAATCGCAACTGTAAAAATGAATATTTTACCGCGTTTGATGTTTTTATTTCAGACCATTCCAATACTAAAACAAAGGAAAGTATTGGATTCGTGGCAGAAAGAATTATCCAAATTCGTATGGGCAGGAAGAAAGCCAAGGATTAAAATGAAAATTTTATGCGACGCAAGAGAGAGAGGAGGCCTACAACTACCAAATTTAAGACTGTATTATGATGCCGTCTGTCTAACATGGTTGGAACAGTGGATTAATCTTGAGAATAAGAAGTTATTAGCTTTAGAAGGGCATGATAACAAATTTGGATGGCATGCATATTTATGGTATGGAAAAGTAAAAATGGACAAATTTTTTAAACACCACTTTGTAAGGCAATCACTGTTCGAGACATGGATGAGATATAGAAAATTCTTCTCAGAAGAAAGACCACTTTGGATAGTACCAGCTGAAGTGATTAACCCACATTCAAGAAATCAAGGGTTAGATTGGCTACCTTACAAAAATCTTTTAAAATTAGAAAGGAAAAATTTTGTGTTACAAGATAGATTTGATCTTGAATTTGAATATGATTGGTTGAAATACAGACAGATTTATGATTTATTTAAGACCGATAATAGAGAACATGGTTTCAGAGAAAAGAATATTGAAATTGAAACGGTATGGCTTGAGAAAGGTAAAAAAATGATTTCTAAACTGTACAAGGTTTTATTGAAATGGTACACTGAGGATGAAACTGTAAAAGAGCAAATGATAAAATGGGCTGTAAATGTTAATAATGAGATATTCATGACATCCTGGGAATATTTGTGGAAAAAGTCAATGAAAATTTCAACTTGTGTAAATGTTAAAGAGAATTGTTATAAAATGATGTACAGATGGTATATGACGCCTAAAAAAATTGCTATTATAAATGAAAGTATGTCCAACAAATGTTGGAAATGTAAAAAACATGAAGGGTCTTTTTACCATATGTGGTGGACATGTGATAAAGCAGTAAAGTATTGGACTGAGATCCACAATGAGATACAAAAATTTTTGAAATGTACTTTTAAGAAAGACCCACAGATGTTATTGTTAGGTCTTAAAATGGAAGAAATAAATGTAGCCAAGAGAACACTACTATGGTACTTGATTACAGCAGCCAGACTGATTTTTGCTCAATGTTGGAAACAAGATAAAGTACCTGAAACATGGGAATGGATTAAAAAGACGTTGTTTTTGGCAGAAATGGGACAAACTAACAAGAAAGTTAAACAACGAAGAAGATGAAACTTTCTTTGAAGACTGGAAAGACTTTCAAAAATACTTGTTGAAAAATTGGGACATTAAACGTGGTTTGATTTGCTTTGATAGCTATTAAGAAGAAAATGAAATAGAATTAGACTTTTGAATTGTTACCGTTTGTAAGAGAAAATAAGTTTAGAAGTAATTGTAACAGAATAAGAGAGACATTAATGGGCTTGGAGCAGTGCGGGAAGCCTTGTTTGGGGGGGGGAGAAGGGAAATTAGAAAAATGGATATGTAGCTAGGTTTAAATTGTATGAACATGTGATATATCCAATAATAAACTGTATTTACCAACAAAACTAAAATGCATAGAGCCTTGAGTGTTGGTAAAACAGAGAGTTGAGCGTTGGTAAAACAGGGTGCCAAAAGCTCTGTTCAACAAAAGGAGTCTCCACAGAGAGACAGAACAAAGAGTGTGATTAAAAGTGGAACCATTTGTGGTAACTCAGATTGGAGGGGAGTAGGTCTTGTTCCACCATGACTCAGAGCCCAGGAGCCCAGGTAAGCACAAATTTGTTGTAGATCTTAGTGGAACCATATTGTGCTTGGTCCAAAAGTTCAGGTATCTTATGCATCACAAATTGATCCCAGATCTTATCATACCAGGTTGTCAGTTTTGGGGGTGAAGAGGATTTCCACGCTGCCATGAGTGTGCACTTGGCAGCAGCAAGAAAAATGGAGGTAAGATTTCTGTGTGAATCGCCCTAAGAAGAGGGGTCCCATAGATTTATAAGTAAAAGTTCTGGAGTAGCCAGAAGTGATTGTGACATGATTTTATTGATTTGGGATGTAACTTCACACCAGAAGTGTTGGATGACTGGGCATTCCCACCAGCAGTGGTAATATGTGCCAAGGGAACCACAATTTTTCCATCATAGAGGATTATATTGTTGGTTCGTGTGATTCAGTCTTTTTGGTGTGAGATACCATCTGTTGATGAGTTTAAATGAGTTAATTAGGATGTTAAAGACCCTCAAAGTATTTGCAGGTGAATTCCAGATGGTGAGCAATTGGGATTGTTGTAGGTCAATCTGAAGGTCATCTTCCCAAACTCTTTGACAAGATATGGGCAATCGGCAGATAGCAAGATCTTGTACAATCTGGAGGGCAGCCCTTTCATCGAGGTATTATATATGGAGAGGAGAGTCTCAAAACCCGTTTTTGGGCATTCGAACATACCAGACTTGGCTAGACGTTCTATCAAACTTTTTAGTTGTAGATATTGGTACCAGGGAATTGGAGGCCCCATCAGCCCATCAAAATATATTTTGTCTCATATTTTACCATGCTTGACTAGATCCATTGGATGTGATAGGCCAGCTGTGATCCAGGCTTGAAAGGTTCCTGGTTCCTTACCCAGAGGAAACCAGGTTTGGTTTGTGAAAGAGGAGAATTGTGATATATCCGGTGCCAAGTGTGCTCTTTGTTATCCCAGACTTTTAGAGTAGCAGTTAGAAAACAGTTAGTTTGCAGTTGTTCCGGACGATGTGAAGGTGGTATCCAAAATATTTCTTGCAATCGGATTGGAGAAATTGATGTTTGTTCTATCAGCATCCAACTTGTTAAAGGACTAGCATCCAATATTTGTATGATGTTAAACTGAAGAGATGATGGACTAAGGTATGTTGGCTGTTGTGTGGGAAGGAGAGAAGGAAGCAAGAAAAGAGGGAAGGCTATGTGGGCTTTCATGGAAAGGAAAGAGGAAAGAGTGGCAGAAGGAAAATGAGATACCCCCAGCAAGTCCTTGCCAGTCTCCTGCTTGCCAGTATTAATTACTTAATAGCCACAATGCGACTATTGCCAGTAACATGATACATTCAACAAACTGTGTTCTTCATTAAATTTTGTGAAATGCATGCAATATATTATAGTCTATAAATTCTGCAAATCAGATTTTTATTTCTGATGTCAAATTTCTACATTTGTCCAAGGGGTTTGCAGTAAAAATGAAGCATGTATTACCTGTTTTCATGTTTGTCATGAAAAATATTTTGCACTTGGGGAAGGTTAGGATAAGCTTGTCAAACTGGGCCAGAATGTTACAATTTTACTAAAAACATTTCTACACCTATATGGAGTATGTGATACACTTTTCCTAGATAAACAAAAAGGCTGAAAGAAGGGGGGGAACTTATATATGGAATTACCACTGCAAATTACAAAAAGTTAAAATCATATTCCAAAATCTTTAATCAAATTATAAATATTAAAAACTGTGTATCAAAATACAACAATCTTTGGTTACATATATAGGTACCTCCCCCTAGGGTTTAAATAAAACCCTTCAGTAAAATTGCAGTTGTACTCATGGGGATGCCATACACTTACAAGCATTTTTTCTGTGACCAGGTATCCTGGACCATGAGTGGAGTTCACAGAGATGGAGGTTTAAGCCTTTCACCCATGCCATTTTCCTGATCTCGGGGAACCAATATTTGCCCTGCCGGGGAAATGTAACATGTAGCCCACATGCCTGGGAATCACGTTCAGTGCATGGAACTCCATCAGAACACTCACCAACTGTACCTGGGCAAAGTGTGCCATGAGAAACATGTGAACACACATGAACTTAAAGCATACTTTATTTTTAGACACTATTTCCATGTTTTATAGAAGGCACTGTCTCCAAAGAAATATTCTTTCTGAATGAGAATGAAGAGACATTCCCTCTTTTATTGTGGGTTTGATTCACGCAAGGGAGAAAAAAGATGAAAAGGAGGATTTGGGGGTTAAATAGCAGAGATAAGAGAAATTGTCCTTAATGCCATCACACATATGCCTGTCAAAATGGTAGGTGTCAGGACTTGGTTTTGCTATATGGGTTGATAAGTTTGGCATCTTCTCTTTGTGGATCTCATGCTGCTAAAAGCAAGGTTTCCTTCAGTTCACCATGACCTTGACCAGTCAAAGAAAACTGTAAGGATCTAAACTTTATTGGTGAGAAAACATAATATTCCAAACCAATCTACATTCTTAGTTTACACACTCTTACACATAGGAAAGGTTGCTAGAGACAACACAGATCTCTTTTCTATGGCACAGAAAGGACTTTCTCTGTCACACAGACATATACTTTGGCTGCTGAGATTCAAGGATTTTCTGGGGCAGAGCCACAAGAATGTAACACTCAGAATGTGGTTTTGTATCAAAACAGATGATCCAAAAGTATTGGGAATTATGCAAAAAGCTTCTTTATATGTATATACTCTGTATATACCCTGTGTCCCTCTATAACAGAGGTTCCCATTGCAACAGCTGTGAGCATCATGACATCTGCTGACAACTTTCCTGATGTCTACCAAGTGTTTTAGAAAGTGGGTGGGATCAGATGGGTCTATTGCCCAGCATGGCTTCTAATTGGCTATTGGCAGTCTGATTGGCTGGGCAGAATTTCAACTTGTTGCTTTGCCACTGCCACCACACCACTGACTGAGGCTAAGTTGTATGTATGCAAGAAAATATAAAACAATACATCTATTTTATAAGCCATCTTCTTAAACAGAACTTTTGCTCAAAATGTTGAAAAGTTACTCTCTGACATTTTGTTGTTGGCTCTGCATCCTGTGGCAGCTGGTCTGTGGTGATCTCTGCTTCCTGGGCAGCCATTTTGTGACTGTACCAACCCCCCTGTGACAGACTTTGAATTTGGTGCCTTCAGGGTCAAAAGGGTTGGGGATCCCTGCTCTACAGTTCCAGCCACAGGAATCTTAATAGCATACACCAGTTTTTCAAATATGCTCCTCTTAGCAGAAAACCACAATACTCCAATTTTTCAATAATCCCAAACACTGGACTCTGCATTCCTTTGTGGACATCCCCCCCATACAAACACTGGTCACAATTTTTTGTCAATACAAATGAAATGTACTGGGTTCGGACGTGTGGAGTGATCAGCTCATGGTTTATTGTGATTTCAGCTCAAACTAAAGACAACTCAAGCAGGACTGAAGCCCTGCTTAAATGCCTGCTCAACACCACACCCAACACACACCCCACTCCCTGTGATTGGTTATTTACATAAGAACTCCTGTACAATAGGTTCCTTCCAGGATCCTGATCCCCTATTGTTCTGTAAAGAAGCTAAGTCTGTGCTCAGGCCAAACACGAGCTCAGTACATAACACCCCTCCCCCCATAGTTCAGAGCAGCCTTAACAAACAAAGGCTGATTTCCACTACAGCTGCCTCGGGTTGCGCCGCTTTGCCTCGATACTATTTGTCAATTTCACATCCGAAGCCGGGGCTGCATTTTGACCCGCGGCTCGCCCATTTCCCCCGCAGTTTCGTGATCCTGTTTTTTGAGGATTACGAAACTGCGGGGAAAATCGGGCGAAGCCACGGGTCAAAATGCAGCCCCGCGGCTTCGGGTGTGAAATTGACAAATAGTATCGGGGCAAATGGTGGTGCAACCCCGAGGCAGCTGTAGTGGGAAATCAGCCAAAGTCTCTAAGGTATGCCAGTTTGCATTGCTCTTGGTTCGAGTGCCACAGTTCTGACTGCAGGGCTATGGTCGCTGGAGCTGAGTCTGCTGGTTCTGTCAAGGGGCTGGCAGACAGTGGCGGCGTAGGCATGATGTCGGGTCTCTCTGGTGTCACTGGCTCTGGCAGTTCACCTCCTTGTCCCACTGGCTGTTCACTGGTGCTGGCTGCTCACTGGCGACTGGGGGTCTGCTGGGGGGTCCCTCTCAGGCTCCGGTGGGCTTGGCAGCTCATTGTCACTCTTGTCTGGAGATGTGGTGGGCAACCCAGACTCGGCAGGGAGGAGACAATGGTGGAGCTGGTAGATGTGCCTCTGGAGTACTTGGCTGTCCTCGTTGGACACCTTGTAGGACAGGGGCCTGGTGACTCTCTGCGACAGTGATTAAAACTTTGGCAGGGATCCATGCCAGACCTCTGGAGAAGTTCTGGGCATAGACGGGGGCCCCCGGGAAGAATCCGCGGGGTGCTGCCTGGTTTTTCGGGGTCAGGCTGTGTTCCAGAGTGTGGTCTGGGTGCAGTCTGTCAAGGCGGGTGGTTAGGCACTTACCCATAAGGAGTTCCACAGGGCTACAGCCGGTCATTGTGTATGGGGTTATGTGGTGGCTGAAAAGGAAAGCCACGATCCAGTGGTCCCAGTCCCTGTGGATGATCCTTCTGGGGGACTCCTTTGTAGTCCTCACCATCCTTCTGAGGGACTCTGTAGTCCTCAGCCAGGTGGATGGAAGCGGAGCGGATGTGCTTGATTGCGTAGCGGCCCATGAACTCCTGGAACTCACCCAAGGTGAAGGCCGTCCCATTGTCCATCAAGATGGTGTCAGGTATGCCATGGGTACAGAAGGCCCGCTACAGAGCGCAGATTGCTGCTTGGGATGAGGTGGAGCTGACTGGGACCACTTCCAACCATTTAGTGTAGGAGTCCACTAGAAGGAAGAAAATCTGTCCCTGGAAGGGTCCCGCAAAATCAAGGTGAAGCAAGGACCATGGTTTGTGTGTGGACTCCCACTGACACACTGGGGCCCTGGGTGGCTCCGATCGGGTTTCTTTTCTTTTTTTTAAAGAGCTTTATTAATAGGATATATATATATATTTAAAGCGCCCCTAAAAGAGGCATTTTTATTATTTTTAAAACAACCACATAACAACATTACACTACATGACATACAATACACACAATACAATACAATACCCTTACACTACACAACAGAAAACAAACACAACATACCACACTCAACATTCACGGGGGGATACAATTCCCATGACTATTCATCCAATTAGATTCCCTCCCACCTTGCCGTCCTTATTACTACTACTCCTTTACTTCTGTATCCACAAATTCTATCTTTCTATCTTATCCAATTCTAACTTAACATAGGTTAATAATATTCAATACTTATTGTTTCTCTCCATCCTTCGCTCTCTGATCATACCAGTCATAGAAGTGTTGCCATGTATTTATGAAGACTGATTCAACATGTTCTTTCATTTATCCATTTCTGCTGCCTCCATTATCTTCTCAATCAACTCTTGCTTGGTTGGTACCACCATGGATCGCCAATACTTCGCATACAAAATCCTAGCCGCAGTCATTATATATATTATCAAATATCTCTCTTCTCTCCATACCTCTTTTGGAAGTATACGCAACAATAACACTTCTGGTTTAAACAAAAGATTAATACGATATATTAACATGCTCCATATTTCTGAATATTTTTTGATACATCCTTTTCTGATATTCCCTCCCTCCCCCTCACCTGGCTTCCAGCGATGCTCCACCCCTGCTATCATTTCAATCAATATTCACTAACAATAAAAACTTATCCAATATTCGATTCTTCGTTTCTAACATATTCATTTTCCCTACCTCATTCTTAGGTAACATTTTAGCTACTATTCATTGCTTTCAAGTCTTCTAATCTTAATAGTTATCAAAGCAGAGTAACTTGTTTTTTACATCCCAGTTCAGCTCTAAGTAGTCTTTAAAGTCTTTCCAATCTGCTAAAAATTCTTCATCTTCTTTACCATTAAGTTTCTTTGTCAATTTATCCATTTCTACCATAAAAAGCATCTTCTTTATCCAGTCCCATTTTTCCGGTGTCTTATCTTGCTTCCAAAATTGAGCAAATGTCATTCTTGCGGTTGTAATCAAATACCATAACAATGTTCTCTTTGAACTCCGATCGGGTTTCTTGGCATGCCCGACAGTGCCTTACACAGTCCTCTATTTCACTGCCCATGCCGGGCCACCATACATAGCTGTGGGCCAACACCTTCATGCACACAATCCCCAGGTGAGTTTCGTGTAGTGCCACTAGTACTTGTTGGCGCAGTGGGGCAGGCACCACCACCTGGCTTCCCCACAGCAGGCAGTCCTTGTGAGCTGAAAGCTCATCCCAACATGAGGAGAAGGCTGTAAATTCTGGGCCCATCCAGCTGGTGGGCCATCCCCCTCCCTACCCAGTCCAAAATGCAGGACAGCACGTGGTCCTGGGTGGTGTAGCGAGACATGTTGGATACTTGGAGAGGGCAGTTCAGCAGGTCCTCGAGGAGCATGATCTGATGTGCAGGAGCCAGGTCTGGGTCGCAGGAGGGCAGCGGCAGGTGTCTGAGGGCATCGGCGTGACCCATCGCCTTCCCGGGGTGATGGAGAAATAAATACTGGTAGCCGGCCAGGAAGATGGACCAGTGCAGCACCCTGGGGGACAGCATCTGTGGCATTTGGTGATCCAGGGCCAACAGGCCCAGGAGGGGTTTGTGGGTGATCATGATGGTGAAGGGCTATCCACAGAGGTAATCGTGGAATTTCTTGACCCCCGCCACAATGGCCAGCCCCTCTTTGTCGATCTGTGTGTAGTTGCGCTCAGACCCCCTTGTGGACAGAGCCTCCGGAGAGTCTCTGTCGAGGTAATGGAGATGGAAGACCCTGTGTCCAGCTCCATCTCACAAGTCGTTCCCTCAATTAACACGGTCACTTTGATTTTGTCAGGGGTATCCTGGTCCTGGTGGACTGCTGTGGTATGAGGTTCTGCTGATTCCTGGTGGGCCAAACAACAAATATATACACTGCAAAAACCTTTTTTATAAATTAATACGTTCTATTTGTTCCATCTTATAAAGTGCATTGTGTGTTATTTATAATATCCTAAAACAGGTATATATTCATTACATGCAATAAACAATAATAATCAGTTCATTCGTATAATAACTACCACTCAATTTACATCATTTTTTCCAAAGTCAAACCCTAATGGGAGTTTCTAGAATTATACGCCTGCTTCTCCTTTCTTGGAAGTCTTCTAAAGGGGGAAAGCTTTCTTTTGTGGTTACATTGATGTTTACAATGATATTTGTTGCTGGTCCTACAAGAGGCATATTAAGCAGCTGGTAGGCAGCAGGGTGTCTCCAGGTACCTCTGGAGCAGCAGGCATGAGCAATGTGGCTGGTCTTGCAACAGATCCTGCAGGTCACATTGCAGAAATGGCAGGAATGGCATTTGTGGTCTTCTCTGATCTTCTCTGCAGCTGTCACATGGTGCCTGTGTGCTGGTCTTCATGGGGTGTGAGGCAGCTGACGAGGATCACGGGTCATGGTGAGCTGGCTCGTGTACCTGGAGTGTCTCTTTTTCATCGGAGGCCTTGGACCCTGGGGAGGTGGAGGCCCGGTGCACTGAGTAGATCTGGCAGTCACGCTGGGACTTCTCGAAGGCGGTGGCCTCACAGAGTGCCTTTTCCAGAGTGAGCTCCTCGTGGCCGATGAGCTTGCGGCAGAGTTTCTACTCATGGAAACCCATGACAAATTGGTTGAGCAGGGAATCCTCGAGATCTCTGAACACACAGTTGAGTGCCAGCTGGCGAAGTTCAGTCATGAAGCCAGTGGCTGCTTTCTTGGAACTCTGGTGGCGTGCAAAGAAGTCCACGCAGCACACCATCTTTGTAGGCTGTGGCACAGAAAGTCCTGTGAGCACCTTGATGAGGGTGTTGTAGGAGGCCTCATCCAAGGCCTTTGGTGCAATGAGGCCCTGGATGAGCTGTAGCATGGTGATTCCACACAAGCTGAGCAGGAAGGCCTTCTTCATCTTTGCGTCAGTTATGCACTGGAAGACGATGAAGTATTTCAGGTGTTCCACCCATGCTTCACAGAGATTGGGATGTGCAGAGTCGAACTCGGGCAATTGTACTGATCCTGATGGGTTGCCATGATTACTGGAGCAGTGCGATGCATGAGGCTCTGGGGCTAGTTGCGCGGTGCAATGCTCCTGCTGCTGGCTCTCCCATCAGGATCCCACCTTCATTGCCAGTAAAATGTACTGTGTTCGGACGTGTAGAGTGATCAGCTCATGGTTTATTGTGATTTCAGCTCAAACTAAAGACAACTCAAGCAGGATCGAAGCCCTTCTTAAATGCGTGCTCAACACCACACACAACACACACCCACTCCCCATGATTGGTTATTTACATAAGAACTCCTGTACAATTGGTTCCTTCCAGGATCCTGGTCCCCTATTGTTCTGTAAATGAAGCTAAATCCATGCTCAGGTGAAATGCAAGCTCAGTATATAACAACAAATATGTACTGCAGAATTCAATCAAACATTAAGGAAAGAAAATGTATGGTTCATAGGTTATTATGGCCATGGGTTGCAGTGATGTCCACTAGTTGAAAAGGCTTTAAAAGGAGATTAGACTAATTTTGTGGAAGACAAATTCTTTAATGACTGTAAAAAAGATCAAAAGTCCAGTAGCACCTTAAAGACTAACAAAATTTGTTGCAGGGTATGAGTTTTCATAAATCACTGCTCACTTCTTCAGATACAGCTAGAATATGAGTCCTTCTGTCCTTATTTTTGGAGGGTGAAGTGATTTCAGATGCTGAATGACATTAGCAGGCAAATGATGATAGCAGGTAAATGACAATAGTGGGCGTGACTGGATTGAGTGTGATATGCAGTGGAGTAGTAGGTGTGGAGAAATCAGCACTGGTGATCAGCAGGCCATAGTCTGGCCTCACAGGGCTCTTCCTATGCTCTTATATTAGAATTATTCACTAATTTTAGTTTGTTCAGACTGATTGAGAGTTTACATACGGTAGCAATACATACTGACATTGTAGACTTGACTGGTATATCAGTCATTCCTTCAGAATTCTGAGAACTCTAATTTGATGTGGAGCCTGGTGAAGATCTCTTAACAGAGAATTTTTGGAAATCCACCAAACTACAATTCCCAGGAATGGGGCAGGTGGGAATCACAGAGATCTACCATGACAATCACAGAGATATAAACCCCATATAGGTTTGTGGTGCAGAAATGCACATTCATTTCACTTTTAAAGGAATACTATTATCACTTAATGATAGCTAGGGTAAAATTCCTTACCATTCCCATTCACTTCAACACAATCTCTTTCACACTATAACTATTAGCCATTTGCTAGCCAAGCAAACAATTTCAATGTCTCCATTATAAAGGAATTCTTCTTAGACACAACAACTCACTATGTACTGACATTCCATGTCCAGCTTGCCTTGGACTTACAAAGAAGACAGTTTTTCAAAAACATAAGAAGTCCGAATTAAGTCTGTGTTATTGTTTTAAAAGGAAAGCACAAATTATGCAGATGGTCAATACTAGAGGGCCAGGTGGACTACATCTGGCAATGTTTATAATTTTTAATATTCCAAAAAAACAGATGTTGGTGCAGAGATTATGCTGGTTGCTGCCATAGAAAGTAATGTGTGTGTGTGTTTGTGTGAGTGTGTGTGTGTGTGTGTGTGTGAGAGAGAGAGAGAGAGGGAGGGAGGGAGGGAGGGAGGGAGAGAGAGAGAGAGAGAGAGAGAGAGAGAGATGCTAACCTTTGGTAAGAAACTGCAATATTTTGATCCTGTTAAGATCAACTATTAATATAAAATTGGCTAACCAATGTTGTAAAATGTTTAAAAAATAAGAAACAGATGCTTGGTAGAAAGAAAGTTATCAGCCAGAGCATTCCTGATCTTTACATAAAAATGTAAACTTACAATATTTTATTTGTCTTTTAATGAACTGCTATGGAACAGCTTTGGTAGTCAAAACATTTCACAGGATTAGGCACATGCAATTTGTCACTGGTTAATGTAGTCCATCCTGTGACAATTCCCCTGGGAAAATGGGCACAAAGGTCCTCCTTCTGGCAGGACAGAAAATTCAAATGCCTAGGATGTACTTAAGCAACTGGTTATCTCCCTTTTCCTTTGTTTCTTCACCAGCCCAGCCCAGATACATTACTGATTAGGCAGCCTAAAGTCTGGGATTAGGGTTGCCATAGGTAGGGATGGACATGAACCAGAAAAATGCAGTCCATGGTGTGCCTAGTTAGTGAGCCATGAACCATCACAAATTTTTAAGACTAAGCTAAATGAACTGCCTTTGTTTGTGAGGTTTTTGATGCGCTAGAATGCCCCACCAGCATGCTAGAGACACCAAACTTGCAGGGAATCTCCAACTCATTCTTCTGTACCTGCCCTCTAGTACCTTTGGTGAGGATTGGATTTACGAGGTCCAAGTCATGGCCCCCCAAAGAAGGTTCCCATCCTCCATTGTTTCCAATGGAGAAAAAACAAACAGCAAAAAAGCAAGGGCAATAGAAGCCCAACAGAACAGAATCAAAATTCCAGAGAATCTCTGCAGTAGAAACTGAAGGGGGAGGGTATTTTTTGCAAGCCCAGCAGAACCAGTGCAATTTGCCCAGTAGAGCCAATGCCACTGTGGCAGTGCAAACCCAACAGGACTGAGGTCAAACCAGATAATCTCTGCAGTAGAAACTGAAGGGGGGCATTTTTGCAAGCCCAACAGAATGAGTGCAATGTACTAATGACCAGCAGAACCCAGTGCCATTGTGGCAATACAAGCTCAACAGGACTGCTGTCTAGCACAGAATCACACTTCAAGCAAGCAGGGGGGATGTTGCAAGCCCAGCAATACCAGTGCAATGCACTAGTGGTAATGCCAGCTCAATCACAAGCCAAGCAAGGAGAGGCATTTTTGCAAGCCCAGCAGAACCAGTACAATTTACAGAGTGCCCAGAAGTACCTGTGCAATCACAGAGTGTCCAGCAGAACCCAGTGCCAGTGGCATTGCCAACTTAAAAGGACTGATCTCAAAGCACAGAGTCACAAATCCCAGCAAGTGTGGGGGGGGTTGCAAGCTCTATGCAAGAAAATAGGAAGGGAACACAAAGAAATGGTGGCAATGGTGGGGGGACCCTCTTGAAACTGACATGACTGGTTTGAAACTGACAAGAGTGTTTTCAAGGCTGGAGAATTCTGCTGCCATTCCCTATTGCTTTGAAGTTTGGTAAACACTTTGTTTGAGTGGAGACAGTCAGTCTGGAAATGTATCCATTCACCAACTGACATAAAACTCCACAAACTGCTTGAAAGTTCATGGGAAGTTCATGCCGGTTGACCTGCCACAAACTTCAGTTGGTGAACCACAAACTGTCCAAAATAATTACAAACTGGTTCATGCCCATCCCTAGCCATAGGCCTGCTGGGGCAGAAGAGCTCCTGCCCCCTTTAGATCTTGTCCACCAGCATTCAAGCAACTGGTGGGAGAGGAAGATTTTTTAAATCACCTTCAAGGGACAGCATGATGTCAATTCATAGAGAGGTTTGACATCACTTCTGTTTTTTCTTGGAAGTGATGTCATACCATATCTGACACACCTCTACATACACTTGATCTTCTGCTGGTTCTCAGGCTGTGCCTAGCAACCCAGTTTGGGATGTTGCTTCAAGACTGAATTAATAAGTTGCTGTGTTGGGCCAGGCACCACTTCAGGTGGGGGTAGGGCCGGGTTGTTTCTGTTCCTGAGCTAATGATGCACATTTGAAGCAGAGAAGTAAGTAGGAATAACTCTGAGGGGCAGAAAGGGGAAGTGACCACTTTTCCAAAATATTTCCTACTATGTTAGACATTAAGACCCTAAAATACAGATTAACATTTTTTAAAATTTCCATTTGGTTAAGGATGTCTTTAGTGTGTGAAGCAATCGTTTTGTCCCCAGTAATGGTCTTTCCTACTCCTTTGTTCCCCCAAACTTTTTTTAGAGTTACCCTCTGAATGTGGTGCTTATGGGAACACAAGACTTCAAGTTCACTCAGGTTCCAGTGCAAATGTATTGGTTGTACTACCCCTAGTGGAATGTAGTTTGGACAGTGCTGGATGATCCCTCTCTTTTCTTCATCTGATCTCCCGAACCTCTATAAATCTACAGATTTTACTAGGTCATTTCAAATCTGGGTAGAGGACCATATGCTAACTCCTCCCCACATCCAGGATACTTAACAAACTCAGTTCAACATTGAAAAGTACTGAGACTTACTAGTGATTTCAGCTCTCACATACTTTATTAGATGAAGAACAAGACAACTGAGCCGGCTCGCAGGCCGGCTTTTATTCCCAAGTGACCCACACCCCAAACACACACACACCCGGTGATTCGCTATTTACATTGATTGGATTAACTCCTGCTCCTCCATTGGAGGGGAGTCAGGATCCCCTAGTCCATTGTCCTTCGGGGCGAAGCTCAGGCCCTTCGCCTGGCCACATGGGGGACCGGTTAGAACCAGTCCAAGCACATGGCTGTCCAGAGCCCATGTTCTCCAGTGGATACATTACACCCCTCCCCCTTGGTCCGATAACACCCGCACACATAGTCTTTCAAATAGCTGGGGGGCCGCCGCTCTCGCGTGGAGCAACGGGGCTCTGGCATGGGGGAACTGACAGCCTCCCGGGCGGCTGTGGGGACTGGTGGCCGCTCTGGTGTTGGCGGGGCTGGGCTCACCATCTCGGCCGGTGTGTCATTTGCGGTGGCTGTCAGTCCGGAGTTGAAGTCCCCTGGGATTTCTTCTGGTGCATCCGCCCCCGCGTCTGGTTGAGCTGGCTCGTCCCACTCCTCCCCCTCATCTGGCTCCAGGGGTAGCACCCGGCGACGTAGCTGATCGATGTGGCGATGCAGGATCTGGCCGTCTTCCACTGAGACTTCGTAGGACCGGGGGCCACGGACCCGGACTACTCGGGCGGGAATCCACGGGGGCCCTCTCGCGTAGTTCCGTGCGTACACCGGGTCCTCTGGGAAGAACCCTCGCGCCGCCGCTGGCGTTTCCGTGCAGGGCTCCCGCTCGGGCGCTCGATCGGGATGTAACCGGTCCAGCCTGGTGGTGAGGCGTCGGCCCATCAATAGTTCCGCCGGGCTCTGGCCGGTTGTCGCATGGGGCATCGTTCTCTGGCCGAACAGGAAGTGCGCCAGCCTGAAGTCCCAGTCCGTTCCTTCGGTCCGACGGAGCGCCTCTTTTGCCGTCCGCACCATGCGTTCGGCCTGGCCATTGGTGGCGGGGTGGAACGGGGCCGACCTGATGTGGCGAATCCCGTGCTGGCGGGTGAACTCCTGGAACTCCCCGGACGTGAAGGCCGTCCCGTTGTCGGTGACCAGGGTGTCGGGGAGTCCGTGCGAGCTGAAAATCCGCCACATCGCTCGGATGGCCGCCCGGGAGGAGGTGGATGGTACCGGCTCTACTTCTAGCCACTTACTGTAGGCGTCTACAAGTATAAAAAACAGCTGCCCCTGGAACGGGCCCGCAAAGTTGAGGTGCAGGCGCGACCAGGGGCGGTGAGAGGATTCCCAGGCCCTGTCTGGGGCCATCGGGGGTGCGGGTCGGGAGGCCTGGCAGGGTTGACACCTTTTTACAATGTCCTCAATATCCCGGTCTAACCCTGGCCACCAGACATACCCCCGCGCCAGAGCCTTCATCCTGACTACCCCAGGGTGGTGCTCATGAAGGTCCCTCAGTACCCGTTCCTGTAGTGGTTTCGGAATGACCACCCTGCCTCCCCACATTAGGCACCCCTTATAGGTCGACAGCTCATCGCGCCTTGTGACAAAAGGTGCAAACTCCGGGTCTTGTCTAGCTGTCGGCCATCCCCTCCCCCACCCAGTTCAAAACCCGACAGAGAACCCTGTCGCGGCCCGTGAGGCGGGCCACCTCCTTGACATGTACTGGGCGATCGGGCAGCGATTCTAGGAGTGCGATGACGTGGGCGGGGGCCGGGTCTGGGTCCATTGTGGGCAGTGGGAGGCGGCTGAGTGCGTCCGCATGACCCATGGCCTTTCCCGGGCGGTGGGTGAGGGTGTAAGAGTACCCCGCCAGGAATATGGACCAGCGGAGAACCCTGGGCGAGACCATCTGCGGTGTCTGTCGATCGGGCGCGAGGAGGCCCAGGAGAGGCTTGTGGTCTGTAAGGATCTCGAACGGGCGGCCATAGAGATAATGGTGGAATTTTTTAACCCCCGCCACTATCGCTAGTGCCTCCTTGTCTATCTGCGCGTAATTACGCTCCGCAGAAGACAGGGTCCAAGAATAGTAGGCGACCGGAACCTCCCGGCCATCCGGCAACCGATGCCCCAACACCGCCCCCACCCCGTAGGGCGACGCATCACACGCCAGAACCACAGGTAAAGCCTCGCAGAAGTGGTGCAGCACCCCGTTGGAGACCAACAAGTCTTTTACCGCCTGGAAAGCTGCCGCATGCTCCGGCTTCCAGGCCCACGGCGCCTCCTTGTCCAGCAGCCGGTGGAGGGGTTCAGCCACCGTTGCCTTTTGGGGCAGAAACACGTGGTAAAATTTCAAGAGGCCCAGGAAGGCCTGGAGTTCCGGCTTGGACGTGGGGACCGGGGCTTGTGTGATCGCTCTAATTTTCTCGTCTGTGGGGTGGATGCCTTGTGCATCGACTGCGAACCCCAGGAATTCGATGTGGGGCACACCCAAGAGGCATTTCTCCTTCTTCACCTTGAGGCCAGCCTCGTTGAACCTCTGCAGGACCTGACGCAGCCGTTCGGTGAAGGCGGTGGAGTCCGGTGCCGCGATGATGACATCATCTAAAAGGGCTGGACCCCTGGAATTCCTTTCAGGAGGGAATCCATGAAAGATTGAAAAATCCCTGGTGCCACTGAAACCCCAAACTGCAGTCTATTGACCCGGAAAGCCCCCTTGTGGGTGGTGATGGTTTGCGCTTCCGCAGCGGCCGTGTCCACTGGCAGCTGCTGGTAAGCCTGCGCCAGGTCCAATTTGCCGAAAACTTTGGCCCCAGTCAGGGAGGCCAGGACATGGCTCACTACCGGGACCGGATAGGCGTGGTCCTGCAGAGCCTTATTTATGGTGCATTTGTAATCTGCACAAATGCGTATAGCCCCATTCGGTTTAATTGGCGTTACAATGGGGGTTTCCCAGCGCGCTGACACGACCGGTTCCAGCACGCCTTGGGCGACCAGGCGGTCGAGCTCGGCCTCTATTTTTTCCCGCATGGCTAGGGGAGGGGGCCGTGCCTTTATGCGGATGGGTCGTACGTTAGGGTCCAGATCTAGCGAAATCGGGGTCCCATTGTACCTCCCCAGGGTCCCATCGAATACTTTGGGGAACTCCCGGCAAACTGCCTCCCAGTCAGCGGTCCCGAGGTGGTTTACTCCTGCTATTTGGAGTCCCAGAGGCCCAAACCACGACAGTCCCAGGAGGCTTGAGAGGCGCCCCTCCACAACCAGCAGGTCCAGCAAGCCCGAGAACCCTTTAAATCGGACTTGAAACTTGCCCCAGCCACGGACTGCCACTGGGTTTTTGTTAAAGTCCGTCAGTTTCAACCCCCGTGGCTTGTGCAGTCGGGGTCCCCCTTGGGGCATAGTGTTTTAAGGGTCTCCGCGGAAATTATAGAGAACGAGGACCCTGAGTCTATTTCCATTTGGCAGGGGGACCCCTCTATTTGGACAGTCACATGCACCTTGTCCGGGCTTTCAGGGGCAAGTTACATACCGTCTGCCGGCGCTGTGTCGTCACGGTGTGCAGGCTTGCGGCGTCCAGCTGGGCCGTGGATCCCAGGCGCTTGCCCTTGGAGCGGCAGACTCGGGCGAGGTGTCCGGCCTTGTTGCAGGTCCTGCAGACGGCGTCCCGGAAACGGCAGGTCCGGCGCTCGTGAGCGTCGCCACAGCTGGCACAGGCAGATGCGTTGGGCTGGTTTGGTGGTGCGGGGGATCCCCTGTTGCGTTGGGTGCGTGGCTGTGATCGGCGGTTCACCTGTAGGACCTCCTCATCGTTCGAGTCATCCGAGGGGCCGGAGTCCTGGAGGCGATGGACCGTCTTAGGCCGGCGATCTGCGTGGGACTTCTCATAGGCGGCCGCTTCTTGGATGGCGGCCTCCAGAGTGAGGTCGTCCCGGCTGATGAGCCTGCGGCGCAGCTTCGCCTTCTTCAGCCCCACCAAGAACTGGTTTAGGAGGGTATCTGCGAGGTTGGGGAAGGCACACCTTGTGGCTGCGCGGCGTAGTCCGGCCAGGAATTCCGGAGATGTTTCGTCGGGGCCCTGCGTTCTCGCGAAGAACTCCATTCGTTCCGCGAACTTGGTGGGCTTTGGTGCCAAGTGGTCAGTAAACGCCTTGACCAGCATGTCGTAGGTGGCGGCCGCGTCTTTCGGCAGGAGGGGGTTCACCAGGTCCTTCAGGAGGAGGTGTGCCTCGATGCCGCAGTAGCACAGGAGATAGGCCTTCTTCGTACCTGCATCCGTGATGCCATGGATCTCGAAGTGACGCTCCAGCGTCTCGATCCAGGTCTCCCGGTGTGCGGGACGAGAGATGTCGAAGGCGGGGAAGCTCTCGTTGCTAGCGGCCATGGTGCTCACCCGTGGAGGTCGCGGTTCAGGCGTAGAGTTGGCGGCGTTGGAAGCGAGGCTGCTCTCGGGGTCAGCGGTGCTAGGGAGCGGTGCGGTGCCCAGGAACCGAAGAGGTGGACACGAAGCTCGGCGGCGGCGTTCGGTGCTTTCGGCGTTGGGGCGGTCAGCGGTGCTCGTCTCGTGGTCATTGTTCATGGAGGGAGTTGGCATCCCACCTTCGTCGCCAGTGAAAAGTACTGAGACTTACTAGTGATTTCAGCTCTCACATACTTTATTAGATGAAGAACAAGACAACTGAGCCGGCTCGCAGGCCGGCTTTTATTTCCAAGTGACCCACACCCCAAACACACACACACCCGGTGATTCGCTATTTACATTGATTGGATTAACTCCTGCTCCTCCATTGGAGGGGAGTCAGGATCCCCTAGTCCATTGTCCTTCGGGGTGAAGCTCAGGCCCTTCGCCTGGCCACATGGGGGACCGGTTAGAACCAGTCCAAGCACATGGCTGTCCAGAGCCCATGTTCTCCAGTGGATACATTACAAACATCCAAATGGTCCCATTTGATTCTGATAATAAAGCCATAATGGAATTCAGTTGGTACCAAAGTCTTGCAAATTCCTAAAACCAGGATCAGTGCAACCTCTTGAACAGAAGCTGTTGCCTTGCTGACATCCAAGTGAAGCAAGCATAGGAAATTTG
>JAPDNY010000001.1:162278621-162473710 GCA_029375565.1 Gekko gecko
CCCAAAACAATAGGTAAAACTATGAGGTGGGAGAAATGTGATGGGTTTACCTCGAGATGGACTAGAGGTGCTAATGGCTGCTTTTGGTGAAATAGTGTTTACTTATTTCTTTATTAGGATAAATGATTGAGGGGGAAGTGAGGCTGGGTATGTGATGAGATTAGCTCAGGTGAAGCAATATATTTCTTGGGAAATCCTTTGTCCTAAGGTATGCATGTCTCTAGAATGGGGTCATTAGTCAGCCAGCCGCTTTGACTTGCTTCCAAATATTTTCCCAGTCTGGTCTTATGACTGACATCCATTTTGTGTCCTTTTTGGGCTAGATAGTATGTTGCATTTATGATATTTGGAGTGATATTGTATGAAGGGCATTTATGCCTTTCTCTCTGCCCACAAGGGGTCTGACTGCTAACATTTCCCCCCCAATCTTTTTAATGAAATGGCTTGATTTCTGTTTTACCGCAATCTGAAATGCCTGTACCATTTCACAGTGCTTCACCCACCTCCCCATTTGGTGCAGGTCGTGTGTAGTGATTCCTTTTAAAAAAGATATTCCAGCATTCCAGCGATCTAGTATTGGACCACACATATACTGAACAAATCTTTGTGGCCAATCAGAAGGCCCAAAACAAGGAGCCAATCATTTCCTTGGTGTACCTAAGAGTACACTCCTCAGAGCACATTTTAGCACCACACCCGTGAGCCATTTTCAGATTCTGTGTGAAGAGCAGGTGGGTGAGCCAGGGCAGCAGCAAGAGAGCTGGCAGCTCAGTGAGCCCCTTGTAGGCAGGTGAGCTGAGACTGCAGCCCCAGTCTCCACTGGCCAAAAGAGATGCCTATATGTACAGTACCCCCCCACACACACATACACTTTCTGTGAACACAACTGGTACACAGTAATAAGGAGTATATACACAGCAACATTCCCTATGGATGAACAGAGCAAGACCAATGAAAGGGTGTGTTGAAGAATGTAACATGTAACCAAGTGGTGATTTTATTGCAACTACAAAGGTACATCAAGAGGAAACGTGTCCCTGTTCCAAGGCCAGCTGAAGCTGAACCCCATGAGGTGAGTGATCAATGCCACTTACTTAGACTCAAACTTACAATCCAGCTGCTGAAGTGAATGAGACAGTTAATCTTTAATGATAAAGAGTCCGTTGACTTTGTACGATTTTGGTGGAAAAGAGATGATTCCGTACATCTTTCTGTTGCTGCTAGTGATTTCTAACAAAGAATGGAAAAAGGCTAATAAAACTTTGAAGGGCTTGCCAGCTACCCAGAAAGGAACCTATGTATAACTGATAAAGAAGGCTATCTCAGAGCATCTGACCTAAGGGGCTAATGAACTATGATTCCCATCATGCATTACATTAAAGGTAAAGGACTCATTTTCCTGTACTAATACAAACTGCTAGCTATGTTTTACTATATATCCTGCTGGGGCAGTACAAAATGCTTGAATTGAAGTGGTGGCTACTGAGACCTGAACTGGAAAGAGGCCAAATTGTTGTGCTTCCTAATATGCCCAAGTGAAAAGACCAATACACTACAAATAGAAGATGCCTCATTAAAATCCATAGGAAGGACTCCTTCAAAAGTGTATAAATAGTTTTAAAATGTGAAGTATGTGGTGATTGGGGTGTGTGTGCTTATCTGCCTTGCCAGAATATAGAAAAGGTATGGGGGGGGAGTGGTGTGTAAATTAATCACTGAATGATGCATGCACTCTGAAAGCCTTTAAGTATTCAAGCAAATGTAATCAGAATTTAATTAAAAGTGGGCACACTAGTAAGCAGCTTGGAAACTAGATGCATTTTAATCAGGTATGAAACACTGTGGGATATACCCATGTGTGGTTATGGTTTTGGATGGAAACACAAATGCCAACAGGCCACAGAATGAGGGATCAAAATTAAAACTGCTGAAGGGTAGAAGTTTCCTGATAGAAAACCTAAAAGAATGTTACTGTGCAGGTCAGTCATGTTGTTCGTCTCCACAAAACATTTTAGAACAGCCTGTGGAACTTCAGGTGCTTCTAAATTGATTGCAAGACTCAGACTGTCTTCCATAATTCCATACAACACCACTTTGACTTGTTTTAATACTAATAGACTTCTCTTGGCATACACACAATGAAAGCAGGTTTCAGTTTAATCCTTAAAAAGTGTCTATTTAGTTTTCATACCTTGCCTATCACACTTGAATCAAATTGTCCTATGATGTTTTGGTAGTCTGTGAGATAGACTATGGAGAATCCTGATTATTTTGCTTTGCTTTTTCTCTTCAGAACAACAATACTCACTGCTCCCTATCTTCCCCCCTTTCTTCTTTGAAAACCTGCCTCAGAAGGTGGACATCTTGTTAGGAGTTCCTTTTTTTCACATTTGCTCTCTCTTCTATCAACACCTGAGGTAATGGTTGATTAATCTAGGTAGAGGTTTCTGCTTTACTTTTGTGAATGGGTGTATGCCGTGCAGCCCCATAGCTAAGGAGTTTTTGAGGAGGGGACCGGGGGGGGGCCACCAACCAACCAAAGTTAATTAAATTAACTTTGATTTAGTTGCTGGGACTCCTAAGGCAGTCCCAGCTGCAACCAAAGGGGGAGGAGAGCGCCACCACCATCAGCAGGGATAGCCCTGGCACCGCGGATGAGCCCTCGGGTCTTGCAGGTGCGCTCTCTCGACCTCTCTCAGTGACTGACCACCATGGCAGGTTCTGTATTGTCTGCAGGGTGCCTAGGGAGAGGGGAGGGGGGCTCTGTCGTGGCGCGCGCAATGCTGGCTGGCACGTCAGTGCCCAAAGGGAGTTAGAGTACCCAAAGAAGACTGGAGTCCCGAACTTAGGTGCAAATACAAAGTGAATTTTATTTACACTCTGCCACCACCTATATACAGTTCTCAGTGTCAAAGTGCTCCACTGCAATCAATCCAAGTGAAGAGCTAAATCCACTGTACACTCTGTACATATATACAGTCTCTGGCCAATCAGCACACAGCTGATGCAATCCAGGTGCAATGCTCAGTGTCAGGCTGGACTGCCTCAGACCAGTTATAGCCAGCCTCCTTGCAGTCACATGCTGGCACTAGCTGTCACTCTCTCTGACACTAGATCTAACACATCTAGGCCAGCCTTACCAATACCAGTGAATCACAACATTCCCCCTTAAGGCTGAGCCTTGATGAACAGTTTGTCTTTCAGTTTACAAAACTGGTTTACATCCAAACATTTAGTAAAAACATCTGCTAAATTTTCATTAGAGGTACAATGTATTAGTTTTACAAGACCACGTTCAATTGTATCTTTAACATTTCTATATCTGATGTTAATGTGTCTACTTCTGACCTTTATACATTGAGTTTCAGCTAAATGTTGAGCGGCAGCATTGTCACAATACACATTGATTGGTACATCATACGTTATGTTGAAATCAGTTAACAATTGCAGAAACCATTCTATCTCTACACAGCATTGGCTTAAAGATGCATATTCCGCTTCACATGTACTCAATGCGACAAATTTTTGCTTAATGGACTTCCAGTGCATTAAGGCATCATTTAGACACAATATGTAACCTGAAGTTGATTTGGCGTCCTTTTGCTCTTCCCAGCTGGAGTCACAGTACACGGTTACACCATTTGCATTATCAGTTTGCAGCACCAGTTTGTCATCAATTGTACCTTTCAGATAGCACAAAACACGTTTTGCGGCTACCCAATCCTTCTGGAAGGGTTTGTTACATTGTTGGCTTAACAAATGCACAGCAAAACTAATGTCTGGCCTGCTCCAATTACAGATATAGGACAATGAACTAATAAGTGATTGAAACAGCTGTTTATCATCAAACACTTTGTCTTCTGGCTCTTTGACATACCCAGTGGTCATTGGGATAGACACAGAATGAGCATCCTGCATTCCAAATTTTGTTAACAGTGTATCTATTTTCCCTTTTTGACTTAGCATAAAAACACCTCTGCTATTCCTGGTTACTTCTACGCCTAAGTACTGACCAACTTTTCCCAAATGTTTCACCTTAAACATCTTTTGGGCTGTTTCTTTAAACCATTGCAGTTGGTTTTCATTGTGTGACAAAAAACACAAATCATCAACAAACACAATGCGGTAGCAAATCTCATTTCCACGTTTTATGTGGAACAAACATGGATCAGCAGTGGTTTGTTCAAATCCAACTGCCTTTAGACTTTTACTTAAACAATCATACCAGTTCCTGGCACTCTGTTTGAGCCCATAAAGAGATTTTTTTAATTTCAATACCTGTTTCCCATCTGTACTTTCAAAACCAGGTATTTCATCCATGTAAATGTCCTCAGTAATGGGTGCATTCAGATAAGCTGTGATGAAGTCAAAATGATCTACCATCATATCATCTTGCCCAGCCTTATAAGGGCAAGTCTAAACGTGTCAGCTCTGACTGTTGGGGCAAAGATTTGATCGAAATCTTGTCCCTTAATCTGTGCAAAACCTTGGGCCACGAGTCTGGCCTTTCTTATAGCACTGCCATCTGGCATCCGTTTTGCTTCAAACACCCATTTGCACCCTATTACATTTTTGTCATTTGGTGCCTCAGTTTTCTCAAACACTTTGTGTTCCACCAGTGAACTGTATTCCCTTTGCATAGCTTGAAACCATGCCTCTTTTTCTGCTTTTGGCATTTGCAAGACTTCATTATAGCTTTGAGGCTCTTTGATATATACATGATTTATGTCAAAACCATACCTCACCGGTGGTATGCCCTTAGTGCTACGTGTAGACACTCTTTGTGGCAACTGGTCCCCTATCTCACCTCCCAGGACTTAGCTATAGTGATCCATGCAATGGTCACTTCCAGGCTAGATTACTGTAACTCGCTCCACAAAGGGCTGCCTTTGAACCTGAACTGGAAACTGCACCTAGTGTATAATGCAGCAGTGTGCTTGCTGATGGTGACATCTATGCAGGCACACATCCAGCCAGTGTTCTGCCAATTCCACTGGCTGCCAATGGAGTACCAGATCCAGTTCAAGGTTATGGTATTGACCTTTAAAGCCTAATACAGTCTGGGACCAGCATACCTATGGGACCATCTCTCCCCGTATGTGCCCTGGAGAGCCTTATGCTCTGCTGATCAACACATACTGGTAGTCCCTGGCCCAAAAGACATCTGCTTAGCCTTGAGACCAACTGGCTCCAGCCTGGTGGAACACGCTCCCATGTGAGATCAGGGCTCTGCTGAGGGACCTGTTTCATTTCCACAGGGCCTGTAAAACAGAGCTATTCTGGTTAAGGCAGTGGTTGTCCAGTCCATCTTGGCCTCCCCTGCCCACAGAATTTCACCAAAGAAATATATTATTGGACTTGTCATCTTGCAGGAGGCATTAAGGACTGCCCTGGAGTTTTATCTTGTTTACTGCAATCTTACTTTATTGTTGAAAGTTTAACTTGGTTTTTATCATATGCTATTGTTATTTATTTGTTCTTTAATTGTTATGAGCTGCCCTGAACTTATTTCTGGGATAGGGTGGAATATTAACCTAATAAAATAAAAATAAAATAAATTGGTTATATTTAGTTTTGCTTCAATGAACATTTATTTTGATATGCTTGCAGTTATATATAATATTCATAGTTATATTACAGGGGATGTGTTTGACATGATGCACAGGGCATACAGTAGTGCTCTGCCTGTTTTAGATGATAGTGGTTATGAATGTGGCTCTCTGCAGCCCACTGAGTGAGAACCACTTGGTGTGTCTTCTGATAAAATGTGTCGACAATTCTTAAGGTGGAGGTGGTTGTACAGTGAAACTTCACATCCCTAGAGTCTTTCCCCCAACTCTTAATTAAATACTTCTGCTTATCAGGAGAGGGACAGCTGATTGCTTAATCTGTACCATAGCTTGTATTCCATGTCAGGGATCCTTTTTAGAATATGTGACCTTGTCATGGAATACTCTTGGTCATGTGCCACTGAAGAGTCACTTTATTTGGGCAGGGCTTTATAAGTCAGCAGGTATGGTCTCCAGGAAAGACTGAGCCTTGGTCCTCTTTTTAGAAACTTAACTTCTTGATAGTGTCATGGCTTAGAGGACTAGGCTATCGGTGGCTTGTAAGTTTTTCCTCACACCATTTCCTTTTTGTCTTATAACTCCTGATTTCCTCCCAAGAGTCAGCATTACATGTTATACCAACCTGCTGATTTTTGTCCCACTCATGACCTGCAGCAATAGAGATCCTGGCAATGGATCATCAAAGGGAGGCCATGCCCATGGATTCTTGGGTAATAAGCTATAATCACAAGGAAGCCATGTTTGGCAACATTTTGATGGTGTTCCTTGTGATTTAAAAAGCAAAGTACTGTATAATAGCTATAGCATACATTTGTGAGGTCTCTGCACTTTACAAAGAGCATTTCTAAATTAAGCCTAGCAGTGTTGCCCCTTTCTGAGCTAATTAAGTTTGCACACACCTGAGAGGCACGTTTCAGTTTGTGTCTTACTAATGAGGAACTCAAGATGCTGTAAGATTGTTCTGCCAAAGTTCATGCTGCTTTCTCCCCTTTCCTCCAAGTCTTTTCTTAATATTAAAAACAAGCTCAAGCCCTGCTCTGGAGGCATTTCTCTCTGTATAATTTTTCAGTGTGGGATGATAACTAGGGAGGAGGGAGGGGTGACTGACTGATAAGCATGCCAGATCATCAACATTCTTCCTAATGTGTGAAACACTCTGGTCAATAAAGTGCTCAGAATTAAATCCTGGAGCTTTGCAACTCGTCCTAACAGCAGTAATATGTACTATGGGGTTACATAGTTCATAGATGGCCAGCCTTCAGCACACATACAACAAGTGGCACATGCAGTGGGAGCTGAGGCTTGTCTGGATAGGGCCTGCTATAGCATAGAATTGGTCTGCCATGTAGCAGCCATGTGCCACAGCTGCCAAATGATACTTGATTCTGTCTCCTCGAACTGTAGGTCAAGACCACAAAGTGGGTCACAAACCTCTCACAGGTGGATCTGGAGCCAGGAAGGCGGAGATGGATCTGAGTGAACTGGGAGAAGAGGCACTGGGAAGCTTCATGGCAAATCTGGACTTGTTTCTACATAATGTGCAAAATAGGGTTGTTGTTTTAATGTGTGAGAAAGTCAACATTATGACAGAAAGCCCTACAGTCTGAAGCAGTACAGTCCATTTCACCACCTCATTTTCAGCAAATATAGAACCAGACGTTTGAAATAAACACATATGCTTGGATGACTTTCAGCCCACTAGTTTCTAAAGAGACGTACAAATTTCCTCTTGTTTTCTATTTTTAAAATTGATGATAACTGTTTTTCCTGGAGGTAGTTGAAAGTTTTATTTTTAAAACCCCATACCTTGCTAACAGTATTACATTAAAAATCCATACTGGTACAAATGCCTTCTGGGAATATCATGATCTGCCATTTGGGGGATGATCATAGGTCTTGTCTGGAGGAAGAGCTCAGGGTCAGAAAAAAAATATTTTTTTTGCTCAGATAGGAATGGTTTCCAGATAAATTTCTATAAGCATGGGCATATGAAAATGTTCTGTCAACATGGACATCTGGGCGGGGGTTCCCCTGCTTTTGGGGGCTCCAATCCACCTTGGCCACCTATATCTACATATCGCACTATCTGCATATTGCACTATTTGGGGTCTATAGCAATTATCCACAACTAGATTATCCTATGCAAACAAGCCACTCCAACTACAAATGCCTGTTATAGCACAATGATACTGCAATATCCAACCATGTGGAAAGGCAGCCTTGGTTTCCATTACCAGTTACGCAAGTTAATTTTCATTTTGCTTACCATAAGTCTGAGAAATGTTTGGCTCTTGGAAGCATTATAAAATGAAAGTGTTATAAAATGAAACAAGAGAGAATAGCTGGAATCACAGTACTGGCATTGGAGGATCATTGGAACTGGTTGCCTATAAGCATATTTGTTTCTGGAAGCACTTGCTCTAGAATGTGCCTACTGGTTAGCAGTAGCATTGAACTGAAGCATTGAGGACCTTCACCATGCCCCACCAGGCTTCCCAGGTACTTACCATAATCCAGCAGGGGACGGATACGTCCTGGCAGGACCATCCCCGGGGGAAGGAAAGACGCGCCGCAGGATGCCATCGCTAGGAAGTGACGCTGGCCGATGCTCTGGCAATGCAGCTGGAAACTCGATGGTACCATCGAGTTTTCAGCCCCATTGCCAGAGCATCGGCCAGCGTCACTTCCTGGTGATGGCATGGTGCGTTACAGGGAGGAATGGTCTGGTCAGGGAGCATGTTTCTCCTGCCGGATCATGGTAAGTACTTGGGAACCCTATGCCCCACTGAAGTTAACAGAAATTCTTCCACTGTCTGTAACTGGAGTGTTGAATGGTTCTTGGATATAGATGGCTAAAACCTGTTAGGAATCATATTTCTGTGTCAGAGGGAACAGCTAATTCAACCCGGGGGGGGGATATTTTCTTCCTGCCACAATTTGTCCTCTCTGCAATTTCTGAATTTTTATTGCTCAAGACTATTTTTAAATCTCTTATTTGCTCAGTTAATTAGTGATTGTAATTGAAGTGAATTTACACCTGTGTTATTCTTAACATACTCTGAAAGTCACTGGTTAAAGAACTGAATGAGAGAAAGGTAATGCTGGGGAATTTCTTTTGAGCTGCTGCTCTATTCCCTATTCTGAGTGGCATCAAAGAGCACTGTAAGGTGTTGTGCATATGGTAGGACTTAATGAGAGCTTGAGGGGAACTGTTTGTTCTTTACTGCAGTTGCATTTTTGATTTTTCATTGATCTTTATACTTTTGCTATTTTCCCCTTAAAGGAAACGGTTCCATTTATATAACCCAAATAGACGAGACACAAGCTGGGAAGAATAACTGAACAGCAGCCATGTCAATGTGGGCTGAAGTGTGAAGATGAGCTGTGTGTCCTGACACACTTTAGGGCACTTACCATGGCACATGCCCATTGCATGTTTGGAGACACATCCCTTCTTTACATGTGTTTAATATTTCTTTCCTCTTTTTTTTGCTGTCAAGTTGCAGCTAACTTATGGCAACCCTGTAGAGTTTTCAAGGCAAGAGACAATCAGAGGTGGCTTGCCATTGGCTGCCTCTGTGTAGTGGCTCTGGTAGTCCTTGGTGGTCTGACAATATTGGGTTAGCCCAGGCTATCTGGGTCAGTAAACATAACATTACTATGTTAAACAAATGTTTAACATTTAATTTCCACCCATCATATAAAGTGTGATGATATTATGCAAACTGAGTGTCGACACAGTGCAATGGGGCACTGAAAAATCAAAATGGGAACAGTTTAAAAAAAGGACACGAGTTAAAAGAACCTAGAGGGGTAATTAGAGATGAATCAGAAATATAACCTTTGTACTCATGTCTACCCCTAAATCTTGCACTCTCTCACACCTTGGTCTGAGACAGTTTTGATTTTAAAAAAGATCTTTGATTTTAAAAGTATAAAGTGGATGTCCTTTCACTTGCGCCTGTGCACCTGATCTTTTTTTTTAATCATTGCTCATTTTCTCTTTCATGAAAAGAAAGGTATTCTGCAATTATTGAATCTTAGAATGTACTCTAAAAGTTTATGAGCTCTTTGAATTTGGGAGATAAGTACTTCCACTGCAATATATTTGGCACAGATTTCTGTTTCAGTGTATGGAGAAGCTTTTAATTTTCTGCCATAACAGAAAAACCAAAACGAAGAATGAAAGGACTAAGATGGATCTGACAATTGCATAAGGCCTGTGCATAAGGCACAGAGGCCCAAACTGTACAGTTGCTTTCAACTGGACATGGGTTAACTGCATGAGTTCAGGTTCTGGACTTTGTGCTGTGGCAGGGGTCTGGAGGTAGGAAGGGAATTGCCTACAGATAGGGTAAATGGGATGAGATCTCTCCATTCATCATAGGCACAACATACTTGGATCACTGCATCTTAATGTTATGGCATCCTGGAATTTTGAACAGAAGAGTGCTGTTTTTGATGGAAGGATATCGTAAAGGAGGATACATGGGGTGCTAAATTACTTTCCTAGTTTAGTTTTTTAAGTCTCTAGAGGTAAAAGGGAGAAATAACACTTGAACCTCTCCTTGCACTCTAAAAAGAAAGCATTTATGCCCAACAAATGGATGGTAATGCACATTTAAAGGAAACCTTGGCTGTATGGCGCATATATGAATGCTAATCCAACTCTCCGCCCTCATCTTTTCATCTGGCAGTTGATATGTTGTCTAAAGCTGCTTAGGTGATCAGATTGTTGCTGAACTGGGACAATTGTCTTTCAGAGGCTTGGCAAACTATTTTGCTTTTATGTTTGGAGCTGCAGAATCTGATAGATCTATTCTGTGACTAACTTGCATTCTATATAAGGTACCTGGAAGAACTACATTTTAGCTCAGCTGTGGGATGGTGGGCAGGGATCTGGGACGAAGATTTAGGAAGTGGCTCGGGTTTGCTTATGACATATGACTTGAGTTCTTTCACCCTACACATTTTGCTTAAGCATCAATGATATCATTTCTGAGATTCCTATTAAAGGAATCACCAAATGAGGTAGCAGGAAAGAATGATCCTTTGCCTGCTTCTTGACAGTGTTTACGTTTGTTGTAAGTAGACGAGTATTGTCTACTTATGATAAAAACAAATGCCATCAAGCAGCAGGCAAAGGACCAATGGTTTGATTCAGTGTAAGGCAGCTTCATGTGAGTGAACTGCCCATTTTAAAAATAAAAAACTTCCCTGTACAGGGCCAGTGCCAGGGTTTTTTGCACACTAGTGAGGCTACCTTCTGCCCCCCCCCCCTCCGTGCTTGCCCTAAGAAGTCTCAAAGTGGCTTACAACCACCTTCCCTTCCTCTCCCCACAACAGGCAACTTGTGAGGTAGGTGGGGCTGAGAGAGTTCAGAGAGAACTCTGACTGGTCCAAGGTAAGGTTTCATGTGGAGGAGTGGAGAATCAAACCTGGTTCTTCAGATTAGAACCCACAGCTCTTAACCACTACACCATGCTAACTTTTCCAGACTAACTGAAAAAGACAATAATGCTAGGAAGAGTTGGAGGGAGCAGGAAAAGAGGAAGACTCAACATGAGATCGATTGACTCAATCAAGGAAGCCATCCTCCTCAGTTTGCAAGACCTTAGCAAGACTGTCAACAATAGGATGTTTTGGAGGATATTAATTCATAGGGTTGTCATAAGTTGGGAGCAACTTGAAGGCACTTCACACTCACACACACACAGTTAAAGCAAAAGCCTCTACATTCATAGCAGGAAATATCTCTTGTGTGGAAGCCGCACATGTGGTCTTCTCCCTTGCCAGCTCCCTGTAAAGAAACCCTGCTGCTAGTTTCCTTCTCCATGAAATCCAGATTGGTAGAGAAGAGAAGGTTTTTCTGAGCAGTAGCATCTTCTCTTTGAAAATTATCCCCAGGAAAACCACCAGGCTGGCTCCAGAAATCAGTTAAGACCTTTTAATTTTTGCAAGCATTGGTTAAGTGAGGCAAACGATATTTAAGTTCATCCTATGAATTTTTATTTTCTGCTTTGCAGGTTTTGTTTTATAGTTTTTATGGTTGTTATAGTTTACAGAGGTAAATTTGTATCAATAAGTTATGTTGTTGTTGTTGTTTTTAACTTTATGTCAGTTTCCTTGGAGCATTTTTAAAGCGATGTGGCAGGATACAAATGGAATGAATAGATAAAGGTTTCTGAGCATCTCAAAGGGAAAGCGGGATTTAAGAGACAGCATGCAGAGTTCTCATGATTCTGTGGAGGTCTTCCTGAATGACCAGTAAGGCAGCAAGCTTGTCAAGTGTGGTTTTCCCAGGTCCTGTGTGTGTGTGTGTGTATGTGTAAAGTGCCATCAAGTCGCAGCCAATTTACAGTAACCCTGTAGGTATACCTGATGCAATAAACAAAACAAAACATTCAAAACATTCAAAAACATTCAAAAGTCAGTGGCCAATAAAAGTGAGATCCTACAGAAACTAAGAAGGTGAGGCTGATTTTACTACAGGAAAATTAAGCAGTGTATGATTTCTAAATAAGAGATGCAGAAACTTTTTGCTGTCCCTGCTCATGTACCTAGGACAGTAGCCTGGTGAACAGGAGATTTAGCAAATAAAACTTCCCTGTCCTTTACCTGGGTGTGTCCTGGCTTTGTTGACTGTTGTGCTACAGCAATCCTCAGTAATGGGGCACACAGGATGAGATGAAGGCAGCGAGAGGGACCGTGTAAAGGCCCCATGTGCCAGGGAGGGCAGTCTTGAGATCCCCTGGTGCGGAGGAGTTGGGGGGGGGGTGTTCAGCCGGGTGCCCCAAGCGGGGGGGGGGCATTTGAAGCCTGAGGAAGCTAAGCTTCCCTGCCACCATCTGCAGGCCCCTCGTGCCTTCCCGCTCCACGCATAGGTGAGGGCCAAAAGGCAGAGTGGAAGAGGGAGTGGCTGGCTGGGGCTGGGCAGCACCCATCGCCTCCTGCACTTCCTGCGCTCTCTTGGCGGGGGGGGGTTTGTCAGAGTCGCCAGAGCAGCCAGTCCTGTGATAACAGCTGTGCAGCGGCAGGGGGGAGGCCATTTAGCTTGCACTGAAAGATACTTGGCAAGGAGGAGGAGGCTGCCGGCAAGCTTCCTCCCGCCCATGCGCCAAGCGATATGCCTCAGCAGCAGCAGCAGCAGCAAGTGGGTGGGCCCTCCAGGCATGGACCAAGCGGCTCCTACGGCAGTGGCAGTTGCTGCTGCTGGAGCGGCTTCTTCCTTGCTGGCTGGCTGGTTGGCTGGCTGGCTCTCGGGCTCCAGCTCTCACTGGCTGGCTGGCATGCCTCCTCCTCCCAGGGGGGTGGGGGAGCAGCGACTTAAAAAAAATCCCGTGGCAAGCTTGGGGGAGGGGCTGCACTGGTAGGGGCCCAGCCAGAGGCGGCGTGATGGTGAGGGGGGCTCCTGAATGGCCACTGCCGCTACTTTCTGGAGACTCACGGGTCACAGCAGTGCATGTGAACTGGGCTTTGTGCATGTCTGGCACATGCCGCCCTCGAGTGTAGGGAAACAGGCCACAGGGGGATGGCGGCATGGCTCTTCCCTGGAACTGCAAAGCAACTTTTGGCACCTACCGCCCCTCCCCCCATAGGGAAACCCAGGCGAGTCCACATGTGTCTGTCCTGGCAGCTGTGCTGCTTGCTTCGTCGACTGCAGCATCCTCTTCTCTCCCCCGCCCCTGCGACAAAAGAGCACGTGCTTAGGTCCTCGAGAACTCTCCCTGCTGCATAAACAGGCTGTGGTGCGCTGGTGCACCTTTTAGCTGGGGGGGCAGCAGAGAAGGGGGATGGGAAGCCATGTGCCCTGCTTCAGGCGGCACCCTAAGGCAATTGCCTAATCCTGCCTTATGATAGCTCCGGTCCTGTCCCTGTACATAAAAAGCTAGCACTGAAGAAGCTGGGGAGAACTGAAGGATGTTGTAAAGGCTTTCTCCCTAGCCCCCAGTGAGATCCTCTCACCAGCATACAGCCCAGCTAGAAGGCTGGAGTAAAAGGGGTACCTTTTTGCATTCCACAATTCCCCTGTTAGGAGGGATTTGGAATTCTCCATTAGTAGTTTGTCACAGCCTCTGGTTATTTGATACATGCCCCTTGCTGGAGGCTTCTCCCTGCTACCCAGTCACCACTCAGAGGTACAGTTGCTCAGGGATGAACTCAGGAAGAGTTTGGTGAGCAGTCTCATACATAGTTGAGGAATCCAGGCAATGCTTTGTACAAGACACAAACTTATGAGTAAATACAGGCTGTTCCAGCATGCAGACTACATGGATAAGGTTACTAACTAAGTAAGACTTACAGTTTGGATTTGGCTCAGCCTCTACTAGAGGACATTTGTACCCAGAGGACATTAAGCAATCTGAATGTGGGGTCCTGCAGCCCAACACCAGAACCTGGTCACCTGGTCAAAGAGATGGCATGTTTTCCCTTGGGGGTGTAAAACCAAGCCTATCCAGTGAAATGGGGTTGTTCATAGGCTTTGGGACTCTATCTTGCTTATTTATTTTCCTAACTGTCAAACTCTGTCTGCCCTACTGGCACTCATCCATAACACTGTACACATTTTCTATGTGCAGACAATTTATTATAGATGTATTGCCATACAATCCCTCACCAGTGTTTTGGGATTACACCTAATTAAATATTGTTATGTAAAAAGTCAAAATTGGGGGGGGGAACAATGTGAGGAAGACACTTGCTCCTTTGTGTGTGTAGCTCCCTTTGTGTGTGTTGTGCCAATGACATAATTGCAGTCAAAAGAATATAGTCAGGAGTACCTTAGCTCATGATTCTTTGAAACGTGGATGGAAGACTGCAGATGGAAGTTCCAGTCTGTATAGGAGACTGACCTCAGTTTATTTTCATTTAATCTCTTCTACCTAAACTATGACTAAAGCAATCAGTTTCTACAGACTTGTAACTATATGCTGTAGTAATCTTCGCAGGAAGCATAAAATAATGGTGGAGCTTTTCAGGAGCGAGTGAGCTCTTGATGCTTGCTAATGAGGATGGAGTAAAGGCTAGGGTCAGCCTGTCTTCTGAGAAAAGCACTCCACCAGTCTCATTATGTATGTGGCTATTTGTTTTGCAGTTCTTTGAAGCCTAACAAATGAACACCTTGATGTTTCTTAAATCTAACAAGTACATATGCCTTCTAGCCTTTTCATGCAGGATTTTAGTGTGTTCCCTTGACTGCTGCTATGTCCCTTGTAGAGAGGAACAGCAAATGTTTAATCCAACTGCTCTGGTGGCACCAACTTCATAGAAGTGGAAGGGCTTTACTACAGGAGATAATGTGGAAGTGAACTGCAGCTATTTACTTTCTCACGCTGTTGTTTTTCCCCCCTTCCATTCTTAATGGGCTGTGCAGTCATTATGCCTCTCCTCATAATAATATTTATTCTGTCTCTGTAATCCCATCTGCTGAGAAAGTCACTGCCTGACAGACAATGCTTCTGGTAGCACATATGGCTGTTCTTAATTAAATGCAAATAGTCACCAAAGCACACAATGTGCTATGCTTAAGCTTTCACTCTGGCCTTAGTTTGCCCTTTTTGTTCAGATGAACAGAGTGCATGGAAAGTAACAGAGTTTTACTAATGTTTTAGAGCGTTAGTGTTTTGTCTATGATGCATTTTATGTTGCTCATACATTTTGCAAACAGCTTGTGAAAGCCTTATGATAGAGACAGCAATTTATCTATCCATTCCTTCCTACAAAGATTTCATACGTGGTTCTCCCTATCTCCATTTTATACTCACAAAACTTTGTGAGGTATGTGAGGCTTAGAGAGAGTGACTAGCTCAGGGCACCCAGTGAGTGTCATAGCTGAGTGTGGATTTGGACCCAGATCTCCTGGGTTCCTTTTAGTGTGGCTCAAGGTCACCTAAAGTCAACAGGGCAGTCCTAGTTTAGCATGATAAGAATAACCAATATACCACACTAGTTGGAGAAACAAAATTAAATGTAGACTCTTGTCCTTGGCAGATGTTAAGAGAGAGTGGTTAGGAGATTGGGGTCATGATCACACACACAATTAGACATGCCATAGGCAAGAATGTGGGTGGATTTAAAGGGCGCGATTAGACACATACATCTGGGAAGCACCCCACACCCGTTGGCAACCCATTTTGCTCCACCACAGAAGTGGAATAAAAAGACACTAGGGAAAGTCAAGTAGCAAACGGGTTGCTACGGGCCATGGATGGACTTTCCCCTGTCTGATTGCTCCATCGTGCTCCCATGGCATCGGGATGGTCTGATCAGGCCATCCCAACTCCGTGCTGTTTCCCCCCTGTCTCGGTATGTGCATCATTGAACACTGCCTAGGGAGCCCTCAGTGCAGAGAAGCAAATCATTGATCCCTTGTTGAAGTGCACCAGAAACACATGGCGAACCCCCCCGACTCACCTGTGGTTGCGTCTGACCACAAAGTGGCGGGCTGTGCCCGCAGCTTCACACGATCACACAACTGTGAGTCAAATTCCTTTAGTGTTTTGTGTATGATGCATTTTATGTTGCTCCTTCCTACAGAGCAAATAGCTTCACTTCCCCCCTGCTTTATCTTGTGCATGTGACTGCCACCTGGGAATGTTTAGTGGGTTCATTGAGGCCCTTTTGCCTTTCTGTGTAAAAAAATCCTCATTGGATCCCTTTACAAAGCTAACTATGATGCAGAACATGCTTGCACCAATGTCAAAACCATGGTTATCTTTAGTCATGCTGTTTTGTACTGAAACAACCACATGCGTGGGTCGGGCCGCATGTGGTCGAGCAAAGGGTCTGAGCTTCACCACACAAACAATGGATGATCAGATCCTAGCCCCGTTCCTATCGGGAAGCTAGGATCCAAGACTCGACCTATGAAAGACTGATACTGTAAATAGACCTATCATGGGTGTTGGGGTGTGTGGGATATGGTTTGTCTTGAGGTTATAAGCCGGCTAAAGTTGTCTTGTTCCCGAATAAACTATGAGCTGATTCACTACGTCATGCCTCGAACCCAGTGTATTATATTGGTGACGAGGATGGGATCCGCATGACTCGATGAGCCAACAAGATGCTGCCTCATGCACTGACCAGGAACTGAGCACTGCACCCTGCACTGCTGACAACGCTTCCAGCATCGCATCGTACCCCGCTCCCCCCAGTCACTGCGCCTCATGCCGCTCAGCCATCAGCGCAGACTTTGGCTCCAGCCTCACATTGCAGCCCGCTTCTCCGACGCTGGCAGCACCATCACGTGGAAACCCCCAAATGGCCGCTGCACAGGGATGCATTCCTGAGTCTGACATCACCCGCCCTGAGCAGTGGGAGACCTGGCTTGAACATTTTGGAGGGATATCTTGAGTTCAATGATGTCACCAAGGATGGTAAGAAGTGGGCCCTGCTTGTCAGCTCATGCAGCATCGACATGCTGCAACTACTGAAGGACTTGATCGCCCTGAAATCTGCTAAGTTCAGTGTTTCATGGACTCTCTTCTTAAAGGGATCCTTGGAGTTCAGCCCTTTCTAGACGACATCCTGATCGTGGCCCTGGACCCCGAGACCTTCGCCTCCAGACGGTGCTCCAGCGGTTTGATTCAGTGGGTCTGCAAGTCAAGAGGGACAAGTGCCTCCTCAGGGTGCCTCGGGTGGAGTTCTTGGGTTTCGCCATCAGCGCACAGGGTGTCCATCAACTGACGAGAAAGTCCACGCCATCATCCACACGCCCACCCCCACGAACAAGTCTGAACTACAGGCCTTCTTAAGCCTGTTGAACTTCTACTATTCCTTTTTGCCACACAAGGCGGCGGTTGCAGAGCCTCTCCACTGGTTGTTGGACAAGCATGATGCCTGGGTTTGGGACGTCTCACATGATGCCGCTTTCTGGGCGGTTAAAGGACTCCTGACGTCCAATGCGGTTCTGGCCCATTTTTATGAGGAGCTTCCCGTAGTGTTGGTGTGTGATGCTTCTCTGTACGGGGTGGGGGCAGTTCTGGGACACTGCCTGGTGGATGGCCGCGAGGTTCCCATGGCTTATTACTCTCGCACCTTGTCATCTGCAGAACGTAATTATGCGCAGATAGACAAGAAGGGCTTGACTATAGTTGTGGGGATAAAGAAATTCCATAACTACTTGTACAGCTGGCCTTTCACTGTTGTCACCGACCATAAGCTGCTCTTGGGGCTCCTGTTTCCTGACTGCCTGACCCTGCAAATGCTGTCACCCAGGGTGCTCAGCTGGTCGATTTTCCTGGCGGGGTACAACTATGCACTCATCCACTGCCTTGGTAAGGCCATGGGCCACGCGGATGCCCTGAGCCACCTCTCACTGCCCTCCTCTGACCCCGATCCTGCCCCAGCCCACCATGTGGCTCTCCTGGAGGCCCTCCCAGACTGGCCGGTTCAGGTGCGGGAGGTCGCCCGCCTGACAGGCCAGGATCACGTCTTCACCCGGTTCTTGGACTGGGTGGGGAGGGGTGGCCTATGGGCCTGGGAGGGCCAGAGTTCTCTGTGTTCACCTCCCAGAAGGACAAGCTCTCAAGCTACAATGGGTGTATATTATGGGGAGGTCGGGTGGAGATTCCCTCCCCGTTACAGCACCGGGTGCTCACAGTCCTCCATGAAACTCATCCAGGAGTTGTCTGGATGAAGGCGCTGGAGTTATGTGTGGTGTCCCGGGATCGACAAAGATATTGAGGACACAGCCAAATGGTGCCAGCCATGCCAGGCAATGCAACCAGCACCTCCCCATGCACCAGTGCACCCATGGGAATCGTCGGACAAACTCTGGGCCAGACTGCACCTGGACTTCGTGGGCCCCTTCCAAGGTCAGCTGTTTTTCATTCTCGTGGACTCCTACAGCAAGTGGCTGGAGGTAGTTCCAGTGCCCTCCTCCCAATCTGCCATCCGGGCCATGTGGCAGATCTTCAGCACCCAAGGCCCCCCCGACTCCTTGGTCACAGACAACAGCTGGGCTTTCACCTCAGCCGAGTTCAAGGAGTTTATGGACTACCACAGCATCGAACACATCCAATCGGCTCCCTTTCACTCCGTGACCAATGGTCAGGCTGAAGGGATGGTCGGAACGACCAAGGAGGCGCTACACCACATGGACTCAGGGGATTGGGACTTCAAACTGGCTGTCTTCTTGTTCAGCCAGCACACCACCCCACACACCACGACAGGGCACAGCCCAGTCGAGCTCTTGCTGGGCCGCCACCTGATGACCAGGCTGGACCGTCTCCACTTGGATCGTGCCCTGAACCACAATGCCAGCCCCAAGGAGCAGGAGGTGCCCCGGGGTTCTTTCCAGAGGATCCAGTCTACACCCAGAATTACGCTCGGGCCCCCCTGTTGTGATATACATGTCTACTGTAAGGCTGGCCTAGATGAGTTTGATCTATGTCAGTGCAGATGACAGCTAGGAGCTGTAAGGGTGGCTGGTTCCAGCCAGTTTAGGGCAGTCCAGCCTAGCACTGAGTAACTTGCATCATCATGATTCAGCGCTGTACTGATTGGTCAGTGGTTGTATAAATGTATAGCTTGTACAGTGTATGCTCTCTCTCTTAATGAATGGTTGCAGCGGAGCGCTCTGTCACTGAGAACTGGATGTTGGTGGAGGCTTGGTGTAAATAAATTGCACATAGTATTTGCACTAAAGCTGTGGAGTCCAGTCTTCCTTTGGATACTCTTACTCCCTTATGGGCCCCTCAGTGTCAGCCAGTTCCACGCATCACGACAGGGTTATGGGCCCAGACCGCGGCTGGCATTACGCTGAGTAAGTGGAGTTGTGGACTGAGTATCAGTGGAGTGGAACAGTGACTGTCTGCTGAGGCTTTCTTTTGCTGAAGAGAAAGCAGAGTCTGGCCGTGCTGTTGAGAAGCAGGCTGGAGGAGCTGGAGGAGCCAGAAGCCGGCTACAGTGTGTGGGAGTCCAGTGCTGAGGAGGACGTCCAGCTGCCAGAACCAGGCGACCAGCTACCAGGAGCAGACTTCAATATGGCTCAGGTACCTATGGCCCAACTTGTTGAAAAGCTGACCTCAACTAATTATAATACATTAAAAATGAGGTTTTTTCTCATAAAAGAGGGTCTCTGGATTTATGTAACTGATCCTCCTGAAGACCCTACATCACTTGATGAAAGAAATGATGAGAGAGCCCTAGCACTGCTTGTGTTAAGTGTAAGCGATGAGCAATTAATTTATGTTGCTGATAAGGCAAGCTGCCGGGACGCTTGGAACTCGTTAAAGGATGTTTATCAGCAAACTAACATCAGCTCAGTTGTATCTCTGACCTGGCGTCTGTATAGAAAAGTACAACATCTCCATGAGCCTGTTAAAGAGCACCTGAACACTTTGATGGACTATTTTCGTCAGCTTCAGGAGAGAGGAAAGGTGTTTGAAGATATTGATAAGGTGCATATCATTCTAAGCTCATTATCTCAAGAATTTGAAATGTTGATAACAGCTTTTGAAGCAACAGATTCTGATAAATTAACTCTTCAATATGTTACTGGAAAGATTCTTCAAGAAGACTAGAGAAAAGCTGAAAGTAGGCAGCACGCCAAAGTTTCTGGGAAGTGTGCCAACCAGTCCGGTCAGAGTGCTAGAGAGGGTTTCCAAGGAGAGACGGCAAGAGGAAATTGCTAGCAGCTGCTTGTTTCCAGATGCCAACTACCAGGAGCAACCCAGAGAGTCTTCTAACGTTTGCCGGAGAAGAAAGAAGTGCTTCTGTTGTGGGTCCTTAAAACATTTGATTCGTTTCTGCCCTGAGAAACGGAAGCAAGCTAGGAAGGAGCCTGAAACTCGTCATTCAGCGTCTGTGGTGGTCACCTCAGACACCAGAGAGTCATTATGGCTATGCAATTCAGGCGCCTCGCAAACATTTTGTCATGATGAGGGCCTGCTGCAAAACAAAAGGACATCATCCCTGGCTTATGTAAGTCTTGCTGATGGGGCACCTTCTAAGGTCACAGCAGAAGGGGATGTGTATTTTCCTAGCTTGAACTATACTCTAAAAGGGGTCTTGTGCGTACCTGCCTTACAAAACAACTTATTGAGCATGATGTGCCTTGATAAGGCTGGTTTTAAAGTGGTGTTTGCCAATAATGAATGCAAGATTATAAAGGCAGACAAGGTGTGTGCAGTTGGCAGGCTGCAAAATAACGTATATGTGTTAAATGGCACCAATGAAAATGCACAGGCTGTAACCAATATCAATATTCACAAAAACTGTCAACATATCTTACATAGGCGTTTGGGACATGTCTCCTATAACACCATTCAAAAGACCGTAGCCCTGACAGGCAAAGAGGGTGTAAATGATTGTAAAGTGTTTTTGGATTGTGAGGTTTGTAAAATGACTAACTCAAAGGCTTATCTTGTAGCAAAGAAGAGTCTAAGACAGTCAGAAAAGCCTCTAGCTTTAGTGCACATGGATGTCATAGGACCATATGCTAAGAGTCATTCTGGGAACAGATATGCGCTTCTTATTACAGATGACTGGTCTTATTTTTCATGGGTTTATGTGATGAAACATAAGTCTGAAGTGTTCCCTATCAAATATTGGCACAAAAGGGTTAAGAATCAGTTTGGGAATGTTCTTGCCATGCAAACTGATATGGGGGGAGAATTCTCCTCAAATGCCTTTGAAGCCTGGCTTAGGCAGAAAGGGATAAAGCACAGAGTTGCCAATCCTTGCACCCCTGCTGAGAATGGTCTTGCTGAGAGAAAAGGGGGTGTCTTATAGACTATAATGTTTGCAGTGTTAAAAGATGCTAATCTTGGTATTTCTTATTGGGCTGAGGGCATAAAGAATGCCTGTTACATTAGTAACCAAATCTACTCTCGTTCTGTTGATGATATACCATACAGATTGATGTACAATAGGGCTCCTAACCTGGACCATTTGAGAGTCTTTGGCTCCAAAGCCTGGGTAAATATACCTCTTGAGCACAGGAGGAAAGGGGGCCAGGGCCAGGGCCAAAAAACTGATTTTTCTTGGATATCAGTCAGGAATGAAAAGTTATAGATTTGCTGATAAGTATCACAAATTAACCTTCAGCAGGTCTGCACATTTCTGTGAGCATGAGAATTGGGACAGAATCCATGCTAATAAGGTTCCTCAAATGATTGCTTTGCCTTGTTCTGATGGCACTGAAGGTGCAAATGATGAACCTGTGGTTAAAGAGGAACAAAAGCCTGAGAGTGTACAAGAACCTGAGTGTGTACAGAGTGAAAGAGTGCTGCCTAGAGTGTCTATGCGTAGCACAAAAGGTGTACCACCAGTAAGGTATGGTTATGAGGCTAACCATGTGTACATAAAAGAACCTCAGAATTACAAAGAGGTACTCCAGATGCCTAATGCTGAAAGAGAGGCATAGTTTCAGGCAATGCAAGAAGAGCATAATTCACTGATTGCAAATAAAGTGTATGAGGTAACAGAGGCACCCAGAGACAAAAACATCATTGGTTGCAGATGGGTCTACAAAGTAAAACAAATGCCTGATGGCAGTGTTAAAAGGAAAGCTAGATTGGTGGCTCAGGGTTATGCACAGATTAAGGGACAAGACTATGACCAGATCTTTGCCCCTACAGTCAGGTCTGACACGTTCAGACGCCCTCATAAAAGCAGGGCAAGACAACATGATGGTGAATCACTTTGATTTTGCTTCTGCTTATTTGAATGCACCCATTACTGAAGACATATACATGTGTGATATAACAGGGTTTGAAACCACTAATGGGCAACAGGTATTAAAGTTGAAAAAGTCTTTTTATAGCCTCAAGCAAAGTGCAAGAAACTGGTATGACTGTCTCAGCTCTGCTCTAAAGACAGTTGGTTTTGAACAAGCCACTGCTGATCCCTGCTTGTTCCATGTAAAACTAGGTAATAGTGTGTGTTACCTGTATCACTGTGTTTCTGATGCAAATATGGCAGATTTGTTTACCAAGTGTTTAGATGTAAACAGACTCAATGTACTGAAAGGCAAACTGAACATCAAGGCTCAGCCTTAAGGGGGAGTGTTGTGATATACATGTCTACTGTAAGGCTGGCCTAGATGAGTTTGATCTATGTCAGTGCAGATGACAGCTAGGAGCTGTAAGGGTGGCTGGTTCCAGTCAGTTTAGGGCAGTCCAGCCCAGCACTGAGTAACTTGCATCATCATGATTCAGCACTGTACTGATTGGTCAGTGGTTGTATAAATGTATAGCTTGTACAGTGTATGCTCTCTCTCTTACTGAATGGTTGCAGCAGAGCGCTTTGTCACTGAGAACTGGATGTTGGTGGAGGCTTGGTGTAAATAAATTGTACATAGTATTTGCACTAAAGCTGTGGAGTCCAGTCTTCCTTTGGATACTCTTACTCCCTTATGGGCCCCTCAGTGTCAGCCAATTCCGCACATCACAACACCCCCATGGGTCCCCGTGAGGGTTGTCCGTATCACGGGGCCTTTGTCCCACGAGGTCTTGTGCGAGGACTGGCGGTGAAACATAGATCAGCTGTGCCGCCGAGTATTGCCACTTGAGCCAGAGGAAGGTGACTACGAGGACGCCTCTCCAACTGCTGCTGATACGGCGGAACAGCCTGCTCCATTACAAGGTACCCCAGATGTCCACGTGGAAGACCAACCCTCCGACAGCCCAGCCATAGCGAAGAAGCGCCTGGAAACTACTCAGCAGCCGCAACTGCAACCGCTACCGCAGCTGGTCACCCTGCCAAGTGATCAGACCCCAACTCCGGCAACCCCTGAGCTTCGCCATTCCACGAGACCAAGAAGGGCACCAACTTATCTCCAGGACTATGTTTGGCATTGTGTGCTCTGGACTATGGGGGGGAAGGGTGTTGTGTACTGAAACAACAACGTGCATGGGTCGGGCCACACGTGGTTGAGTGAAGGGTCTGAGCTTCGCACACATAAACAATGGACGATTGGATCCTAGCCCCGCTCCTATCAGGAGGCTAAGATCCAAGACTTGACCTATGAAAGACTGATACTGTAAATAGACCTATCACGGGTGTTGGGGTGTGTGGGGTGTGGTTTGTCTTGGGGTTATAAGCCGGCCTGCGAGCCGGCTAAAGTTGTCTTGTTCCCGAATAAACTATGAGCTGATTCACTACATCATGCCTCGAACCCAGTATATTATATATGCAAACCTGATGCAAACTCTTTTTTTCAAAGCTAATCATAGTCACCATTAATACTGGTATAGATGCTTAGTTCCAAAAAGGGAATGGAAAGGAAACTTACACATATGTGAAATGTGAGGGGGAGAGGATAGGCAAGCTTGCAAAATGCTCCTGATTTCCTAACCATGGGGCTGCAGAGAGGTAACCTGGGCACCTGGGTAAAATATAATTGAGGTCTATTGCACGGAAGATGGGAATCATGATCCATAAGATTGCTGTACCTTCCCTAAATACTGTCATTCATATTTATTGGTGTTCATATTTTTATTATTTTATCTCTCTTTATTAAATACTATACATTATTCTATGCTACCAATTAACATAGAATAATGTATAATATTTAATAAAGATATATTCAATAATAAAAATGAACAGCAATTTATTAGAGGAAGTCATTTTACCTCTGTTATCCACTGCCTCTCTTGGAGGTCAAAGGTGAATGATTCTCATACTGTAAGCCATGTTGAGCTCACACTCTGTTCAGAAAAGTGGGGTAAAGGTATCTAAATAAATATATAAGATCGGATGGGCACAACCTTGTTTGTTCATTAACCTCAGTCAAGAGGAATCAATACAATGGGGAACCTCAGCCTAATGGGGCCCTAGGGCAGTTTAACCCGTTTACCCCCCTCTCTGTATCCTCATATAGCCATTATTAGGGGTACAGGGAATACTATATCTGCACTAAGCCAAGACATCTGAAAGTAGCAGAGGACAGAAGAAGCACTTTGGCATAGATAGCTTTCCTAAGTCAAATTGTGATCACAATTGCATGTGTTGGCTTGTGGCTGGATGATCTCCTGTTAGCCAGGAAGTTCACATAGACAAATGACAGATATGGAGCTGCCTTGTACTGAATCAGACCATTGGTCCATCAAAGTCAGACTAGCAGTAGCTATCCAGGGTCTCAGGCAGAGGTCTTTCACATCACCTACTACCTCATCCTTTAAACTGGAGATGCTGGGGATTGAACCTGAGACCTTTTGCATGGTAAACAGATGCTCTACCATTGAGCCATGGCTGCTTCCCATTGCACTACATGGCCTTTTTGTCCTTCCTTCTTTGGTGTTTTAGTTTCTTTTAATATACATTGAACATATATGTGGTAAGGAACTGTGGCCAGACCTAGATCCTTAGATACATTGCTTACGTATATCTGTGTAATTAACTAAATCCATGGTACCAGAAAAATATATATGAGTGGGCCTGAGGTGGCAAGCTTACCTTTCCTACAAAATCTTCATATCTAATTTAGAGACATCAGCTTATGTCAAGAAATGAAGAACTAGCATGAATTAATGTCAAACTTATTTGCTGGTACAGCAAGCCTTGGGTTGTATTTGGTGCCATCCATTATAACTTGGGTTCCATTCTGTTTTTAATTACTTTATGTCCTCAGTGTGCAGGTAGGCACACAGTTTCCTCAAAATGAAATGTCAATAGCAATCTCTGTGGGAAACAGAAAATAACTGTGCAGCTTCTCAAATATTAGAGACAAATGGGGTATTTAAAAATAGAGATGTCTGTCCTTTTTTAGAAAAAGAACTGTCTGAAATCAACAACATAATTTCCCCTTTTCAAGACCTTTGGGAAACATGCATGCTTTATTTTTGAGAGATTTCAGCCTTACTGATATGCGTCAATGGCTCCCTTGTTAGCTTTCACCTTTGAAGTGCCCATTTCAAATGGTGTATTTCAGGGCAATCTTCTGTGTTTTGAATTATTTTTCACTGCCAAAGCCATTAATGGCAAGGCTGAGTTGCTTTCCCCCCCTTTAAGAAACACATTAATGTTTCAAACTACTTAGAAGGATTTTAGAGTGCTACACCTTTTATTTTGAACCTCCTCACTGCAGATAAGGTTCAGACAGTGAATCACGCATATTACTTCAAAGAATATTTAAAGCAATCCTTGGGACAGCAGAACACAAATGTCAAAAATGATACCGCCAGTATCACCTATGTAACCTTATTGTTCCAACGTGTCTTCCTATAATGTAACCTTTGGCTACATTATTACACTTTCTTCACCATCTGGTTGAAATACTATCATTTTCAACAATATTTTTTCACAGCCCCATCATCTGCCCCCCACCCCCTGTCCACAAATGATACATCATTTAAGCACATTGATGTGGGATGGTTTTTTCAACATCTAAAAGTCGCAGCTCAATTTAGCCTTGGCAATTTACTTCTTCTCTTTGGATGTAAGAGTATTGCTGGAAACCTTTAACTCAACAAATATAGCTCTTATGATAGACCTCCAATGTTCCATTAAGGTTTGTAAAGAATTTTTTAAAAACCAGGTGCATATTGCAAATATAAAAATATACTGTATGAGAATGAATGTATAGGGTTGCCAGCCTCCAGGTGATGGCTGGAGATCTCCTGGGATTACAACTGATCTGCAGAGATCAGTTCATCTGAAGAAAATGACTGCTTTAGAAGGTGTACTCAATGGCACTATACCCCATTAATGTCCCTCCCTTCCTCAGACCCTGCTCTCCTCAGACTCCACCCCAAAATCTCCAGGTATTTCTCAACCCAAAGCTGCGAATACTATGAATTTAGGGTCTGTTATATGTATTAGAAGGCTGAATAATCATGCAAATTCAGTTTGTAAAGCTAATCAAATAGAGAAGGAGGAAAAATAGAGCAGTTGTATTGGTTAGAGAGGAACCAATCAGATAGCGGGTAGAATATAGTAATCCTAGGGTGTGATCATACGTACCGGAAGCAGCCATGCAATTCCCCCGCGGATTAAAGGGACGCAATCAGACAGACACATCTGTCTGGTGTCCCGGAGTTGTTGGCAGGGCGTCGTTGCGCGCGGCAGTAGCGTAGAAAAAAGCTACTCCCGATAACTCAGTATTATGGAGAAATGCAGATGCGCAGCGGAAAGTTTGATCGTGCAAACGCGCATCATTGCAGGCGGGGCAAACAGCCTCGCTTCCTGCCCACCTCTTCCCCCTTCCGTATAATCACAGCCCTAGTGACTTTTTCAAAAAACTTTTATAGGAGCCAATCAAAAGTTAGATTTTTCAGTCCCCCTTCAAAGTGTGAGTAGACCTAGCTTGGTCAGCACGAGTGAGACAAAGGAAGAGTTCTGAAGGACTTCAGAAAACAGGGATGGAGCTGAAAATCTAGATTCTTGCAGCAGAGAATTTCCTCAGGAGGTGGAAGTTGCCTGATTGCTGACTGAGAGAGCTGTAGACCAACGAGGGCTGAATAGCTGTGATGAGAGCTAGGCCCCAGCAGCCTGATGACAGCTATTCTCTAGGCAAAGTCCTTGAAGGGAGCTGCTACACTGTAGTCCTAGGGAGAGGAGAAGAACATTGGCAGAAAAGGCCTCAGAAGACTGTAAATTTGAATTAATACAGAATAAGAACACAGAGAGTTCTCCTGTACCCACTTCTCCATTTCCCTATTGTTCATGTCACGTTGGTGCTGAATATTAAAGAATACAATTTGTTTGGATCTGAGGAGAAACAAGTTGTTCTTTTACTTGGGAAGCAAATGCATAAGGCATAACCAACCCTGAGTAACCTGACAATATTATTTGAAGATTACTTTAAACTAATATACATAACCATTGCACATGTGATGATTGGTAGAAATCCACTTAAAATTCCTGTTTGTGTTGACTCTGTGCCTGTGGCAAGCTGATCATGTGCAGGGGCTATCATGCCCAAATTCTTGCATATCATCAAACTTTCCTGATACTACACTTGTGTGCATTTGTTTGTGACCTTCTTAACACTACTGGGTCTTATTCCTGAATAAAAATGCATAGTGATGTGTTAAAAGAATGTGCGTATGCAGTGCTGTGCCTCCACAGAAGTGATTCACCATGGGTAAAAGAGCTAAGACACATGGTGATTTCCGGCAGATATTCTATGGCAAATATTCATATCCTATGACTATGAGAATCTGACCACCTCAAAATAGTGAATACATGTATTTGCTTTACTGTACTGAGCAATTTATACACAAATGTGGTTTTTTATTTATAAGTGTCATGTTGAGATCCTATTTTCACAGAATCCCTAGTTGCTGTGGGCACTTTCAAGAGATGCAAGACAACTTAGTGCTCTTTTGGAGCACTATCCAGACACTTACAAAGGACTCTTATCTAAACTTTACAAACTTCTTATAGATCATGACAGCTCCTTTATGTTCAATCACCAGAAGGCTTGGGAACAGGATCTTAAAATGAATCTGTTGGAGGCTCACTGGATATCCTGCTGGAATTCTTCAAAGAAAGTCCTCAAAATATTCAGCATTCATATGCAAGTGTTTAAATTGCTCACATGCCGGTACTACACTCTGGATTGACTACATCACATCAACTCCAACCACAACCCACTATGCTGGAAAAAATGCGGACTCATAGGAAACTATTTTCACTGTTGGTGGGACTGTCCTTTATCAATAATTTTGGGAATAATGTCCTATCAGTGATCAATATGATTACCTCACAAACAATCCCTTTAGACCAGAAGTTGTATTACTACAGCTACAGGATCTACCACACACACAATACAAATTTAATGAATTTACCTTATTCCTGCTGGCATTGGCACGTCTGGTGGAAGTCTGCTTCCCCCCCGACGCTGACAATCTGGAGAAACAAAGTTTGGGACCCATTTATTATGTGCAAGATTACTGACTCATTGCACGGACAACAATACGGCACCACCACAACTTACTCCAAGTTTGTTCTCACTTGGTTTCCATGGTTGCAATATATGACAGACAAAGCACTGCTCCCTGCTAATACCATATACTCTTCCTGGCTTTTTTTCTAGTGCTATCATTTGACAACTAAATTGCAATCTCAATTTCGGAAATATTTCCTAGTGATCTAAACTACTAACCACTTCCTCCCCACAAAGAAAGGTAGTGCAAAATTATCTGGGGTTTACCTTTTCTTAATCATTTATCTCCAAGGACTATAACAATTATTACCTATATGTCATGGTGTTATTCTTTTGTAAGACTCATGCCATTCGATTTTGCTCACTTCATGACTTGTATGTTGTTGTTGTTTATTAATATATTTTTTTATAAAAATTAAAATGTTGAGATCCTGTTTTGTAAGAGCTAGAACAGCTGAACTTAAATCTGACTGGAACATCCTTACCACTGCAAAAAAGCCATGCCAACTTTGGGTACTTTCTGATTAACACCAAACTAGGAAGCAGAACCTCAAACAACTACTTCATCTTTCAGGAAACTACACTACTTATGCTATCCTGCTAGCAATTTCAAGTGGGCTGGGCTTGCCATCCTTCAGGCGGGACCTGGAGATCTCCCAGAATACCAACTCATCTCCAGGTTCCAGTTCCCCTGGAGATTATGGCTGCTTTGGAGGATATTGTCAGGTATCCCTGCCATAAGGGATGGAGAAGGGAGGGAGGATGGGACTGTAGGGATGGAGAAGGGAGGGAGAATGGGACTGTAGGGTGTTGATTGATGCTTTGGGACTGGTGGGATGGAATGTGGGGAGATGCCGATGTTGCCTGGGCAACCGGGCCATATCTCATCTCCCAGGCCAAGACTGGCCTTGAATGCCAGGCTGTGTGTCTGCTATCGCTTTCTAAAGACAACAGCTAGGCTGGGAAAGGTGGGATGGAGGGTGAACTGTTATTTACTGCTTCTGGGGTTCCCGCGCGCGCGATGTTCATTCATTGGTAGAATGGTGGGGGCCCTTTCCCCCCTTTAGGGTATATCTCAATGCTTCATGTATCCAAAGTATTCTTAACAATGCTTCTGTTCTAGTGACCTAGTCTTGCAGCTTAATAAATACTATTCTTGTTTCAATGAACAAGGCCTGGTGTTTGGCTGACTAACTAAGAACCCTGACAGTTTGTTAAGAATACCTTTTAGTCGGAACTGGTCTGAAACCCGCTACTCCAAAATGAGTGACGGTGAAGAAGACACTCTCCCGATCCAAGAAGATCAGCAGGACGACCAGCGGGAGGACAAGAAACCTCCTGTGACGACGGTGCCGAGCACCACCACAGTCGTACCAGCGGAAGTCCCCAGTACCTACATACCGGTAACCTGGGGCTCTGACTTTGACTTGGGGGGGCCCTATGGGGACCCTTATGGAGCGGCCTATGGTGGCGTGACAACCCGGCCCAAGCAGCGAAGGGACTGGGTGAAGCCCTTGGCCGAGACACATGAGACGTGGTTCTACACCCCGCGTGCTTCGGTGAGGGAGAGCCGCTACGAGCGATCGATACATCGACTGAGCACAGCGGAAGGGATGGAAGACCTGACCAGACAGTCAAGAGGTGAGGAGGGACCGGGAGGAAGCCGGAGATGGAGCGGCAATCCGAGCCATGATCGCTTAATCCGAATGCTGGACGAGTCCCTCTCCCGCATCCCTAAGATGATTTCAGATGGCATTCGCGAGAAGATGGATCGGAGGCAGCGAGAGGCGCCCCCGGGACAACCACCTCCTGACCAGCGAATCGTACCCACGGGTCCACCCGGGCAGCCAGCGGGACCCCCGGACCAGCCAGCGGGACCCCCGGTGCAGGAGCCACCAGCGCCACGACCGCAGCGACCCTGGGGTTTTCTCCTGCCGAAGCCGGCCGAACTCCTTGACGCAGACTTCGATGGGACCCCGGAGAAGTTCTCGTTTTTCCTGGTGAGAATGGAAAAGTTCATCGAGAATTGGGGCCACCTGTTCCAGAGTGAAGACCGTATGGTAGACGCCATCGCTTCACACCTGAAGGAGGCGGCGGCTGACTGGTACGTAGCCTTACACCAAGCGGACGGGCGGGAGTTACGAGAGATCGATGCGTTTATGTGGGCTATGAAGGAGCAGTTTGAGGATGTGAACGCAAACAAGACAGCCCGAGCGGCCTTACGCGCTCTCAAACAAGGCTCCCGATCAGTCCGAGAATACATTGCGGAGTTCCGCCGGCTCGCCGCGAAGATATGAGGATGGCCCGACGGGGTCTTGGCGGAGCAGTTCCGACTAGGGCTCAACTCCAAAATCCGCCGCACCATGACGCATGGACACGACCCCGACACGCTGGCGGGCTGGATGCAGTCAGCAGTCACTATGGAGACCCGCCTGAGAACCATCCGTCTGGATGATGCGGCGGCGCTGGGGAAGGGAGGCCAATCGGGCCCACCTCCGACCCCAAGAGGGAAGACCCAGCCATCGAACCCCAGACCCAAAGACGGCACGAGAGAGATCAGGATGAAACAAGGGCTCTGTCTGAAATGCGGAGAGGCGGGCCATTTCGCCGCGAGCTGCCCCGGAGCTTCTACGCCGCCCGGGGGGGCCGAAAGGGACCAAGAAGAAGTTCGACACTTCTACACCTAAGCCGGTAGCAAAGCCGAGGGGGCGAGAGCCCTGCAAATCACCCCACTGAGCGAGACCTTGGAATCGTCGGATGAAGAAACAACGAAGGCGGGAAACGAGAAGGACCTGCTGTAAATAGCGCTGAACAGCAGGTCCCGGACTCACAAGCGCAAATCCCGGTGAGCAGACCCCCTTCTCTTTTCTTCCTTACTGTGACCCTAATGGACCCGGGTCTACAGACCCATGTGAGAGTACGAGCCCTCATTGACTCGGGGTGCGGGAAAGATCTTATTAACCCCTCACTAGTAACGGGCCTGGGGGCAAAAGTGGTCAAACTGACAGAACCACTGGTGTTTACACAGATGGACAGCTCCACAATGAAAGAGCCGTGTAAATACGAGACTATTCCATTGCGCGTGGGGATCGAGAATCACTGGGAAGTGAGACCCTTCGTAATTACCCCCGCGGCCCGCTTCCCCCTGGTCCTAGGTAGTGCGTGGTTCTTTGACCATGACCCGCACATCTTATGGGGGGACGGGAAGGTTAATTTCATCTCTGAGAAGTGTAAAACCCACACTTGGCAAAAGGGCTGGGGACCCCTACGAATGGGAAGTGACCCGGTAACAGTGGGGGTGGCGGAAGCCGAACTGGAGGCAATTCCCCGGGAGTACCGAGACTTAGCTGCCGTCTTTGGGGAAGAAGAAGCAGACGAGTTGCCCCCCCACAGGAACTCTGACTGTGCTATTGAGATACTGCCGAATCAAAAACTACCTAAGGGCAAATTGTATTCCATGAGCCCATCAGAAAAGGTGGAGCTGAGAAAATTCATTGACAAAAACTTGGAGAGGGAGTTCATCCGACCCGCCTCTTCCCCTTTTGCCGCACCTGTCCTGTTCTGGAAAAAGAAAGACGAGGGGCTACGGCTCTGCACTGACTATAGGGGGCTGAACGCTGTGTCTAATACAAACGCATACCCCATGCCTCTGATCAAAGACCTCTTGGCGGCAGTGGCTGGGGGGAAGGTGTTCTCTAAGTTGGATCTGAGAGATGCCTACTTCCGGGTGCGGATCAGAGAGGGGGATGAATTCAAAACCGCATTTAATACCCCCCTGGGACAATTTGAATACTTGGTTATGCCTTTCGGGCTTCAGGGGGCACCAGGGGTATTCATGAACTTAATTAATGAGGTTTTGCACAAGTATTTGTTCAAGGGGGTCCTCGTTTACCTTGATGATATACTTTTGTACTCCCCCGACCTCAAATCACATGTGAAACTGGTGAGGGAAGTCCTCCAAATGTTGCACAAGCACAAACTCTTTGCGAAACTATCAAAATATGAGTTCCACAAATCCGAAATCCCCTTTCTGGGCTACCACATCTCACAAAGGGGGATTGAGATGGACCCTGACAAAGTCAAAGATGTGGTGGGGTGGGAACCCCCCAAGACGAGGAGGCAACTCCAAGCGTTCCTCGCATTCGCCAATTTTTACAGATCATTCTTGTCGAACTTTGCACAGGTGGCCCTTCCCCTCACTGACTTGCTTAAAACGAAGGGGAAAGCCCCTGATTGCACACGGCCGGGTGCATGTTTAGACTGGTCTCCGGAGTGCCAGCTCGCGTTCGAACGATTGAAGGCTCTCTTTACTTCGGAGCCTGTGCTGGCCCACCCCAATGAACTAAAGAAATTCATTGTTCAAGTTGACACATCTGACGTCGCCATGGGGGGGGGCGATCCTCCAAGAGGGGGAGGATGGCAAACTTCACCCCCTTGCGTATGTGTCTAAAAAATTCAATGAGACTGAACGGAACTGGTCCGTGTGGGAAAAGGAAGCAGGATCGATCCGCTTAGCGCTGGCAACATGGCGCCACTGGTTAGAGGGGGCGCGAGTTCCATTTGAAGTGTGGACTGATAATAAAAATTTGGAACTCCTCCGCTCGCCCCGCTCCCTAAACGCCAAACAGTTGCGCTGGGCTGATTTTTTCTCCAAGTTTAATTTCACTTTGCACCATTTCCCTGGGAAGTCTAACTCGCTGGCAGACGCTTTGTCCCGCCTCCCACAACACGACAGCAAACGGGAGGAGGTCCAGGACTCTGTCTTTACTCCCTCCCAGCTGGGAGGGGTGGTGACTACACGCAAACAGGCGCAGCAACCCCCCACCACCCCACCTCCTTCCGACTGGGAGTCGAGGTTCGCTTCTGCCATGTCTCAAGCTGACAGAGAGGAAATTGCTGGGGAGGAGGGGGTGTCGCAGGACGCACAGAACCGATGGACAAAGAATGGAAAACTTTTTGTACCGCTGTCACTACGGGGGAGGTGATGGGGTGGGCTCACGGCTCAAAACTTTCAGGACACACGGGGTTTGTGAAATCGCTCCAACTTTTACAACGCCAGTTTTGGTGGCCTGGATTGCGCAAAGACTTGTCTCTGTTTACTAATGCCTGTCAAACTTACTTGATGAGCAAGCCTCGGCCGGGGAAACCCCCTGGAGCATTACAACCCCTGCCCACCCCAAATCGCCCTTGGGAGGTGATCTCAATGGACTTTATTACTGATCTGCCTCCAAGTGGAGGGAAAACTGTTGTCTGGGTTATCGTTGACTTGTTTACTAAACAGGCTCACTTTGTTCCATTTGCTTCCATCCCCTCTGCTAAGAAGTTAGCCTCAGCGTTCTTGCAACACGTCGTGAGGCTTCACACTTTGCCATCCAAAGTGATCTCAGACAGGGGGGTGCAGTTCGTATCCCAATTCTGGGGAGAGTTGATGTCACTGCTAGGGGTGGAGAGGGGGGTCGGCAGTGCATACCACCCAGAGACTGATGGGCAAACAGAAAGGGTCAACCAAACCCTCGAACAATATCTCAGATGCTTCACTAACTTTCAACAAGATGATTGGCATTCCCTCTTGCCTTTGGCTGAGTTCTGCTACAATAACACTCAGCACTCCTCAACGGGAATGTCTCCTTTCATGGCGGTTCACGGCTATGAGGCGCCGCCACTTCCATTTTTAAGCTCTCCCGACCTCCCAGCGGGAGATGCAGGTGACTGGTGCAAGCGTTTGCAACTGGCATGGCCTCTGTTGACTAAGACTCTCGAAGGGGCCAAAACTGCGTATAAAGTTCAGGCTGACAAAAAACGCAACCTCTCGTGGATCCCGAAGTGTGGGGAATTTGCCTATCTTTCCACACAAAACCTACGAGGTGTGCAGCCAAGCCGCAAACTTGGTTGGAAATTTGTTGGACCTTTTGAAATTATCCGTGTGATTAACAATGTCACTGTTGAACTTGATTTACCTAAATCACTAAAGTCTATTCATCCTGTTTTTCATGTAAGGCTCCTGCGACGTGCGCCTGCGGAGAATGCATGGAGACCTCGTCGCCCTGCCCCACCTCCGCTCATGGTGGGGGGGGAACCGCATTTTGAAGTTTCACAGATTTTGGACTCAAAGATTTCTCGAAATTGGCTGTACTATTTGATTGACTGGGCGGACTTTGGGCCTGAACAGAGGGAGTGGGTGAGGGCGGAACATGTTCATGCCCGAAATTAGTCCGGGCCTTCCATAAATTGTACCCTTTGAAACCGAAGGGATAGGTTTGTTATCAGGAGGGCAGAATGTCAGGTATCCCTGCCATAAGGGATGGAGAAGGGAGGGAGGATGGGACTGTAGGGATGGAGAAGGGAGGGAGGATGGGACTGTAGGGTGTTGATTGATGCTTTGGGACTGGTGGGATGGAATGTGGGGAGATGCCGATGTTGCCTGGGCAACCGGGCCATATCTCATCTCCCAGGCCAAGACTGGCCTTGAATGCCAGGCTGTGCATCTGCTATCGCTTTCTAAAGACAACAGCTAGGCTGGGAAAGGTGGGATGGAGGGTGAACTGTTATTTACTGCTTCTGGGGTTCCCGCGCGCACAATGTTCATTCATTGGTAGAATGGTGGGGGCCCTTTCCCCCCTTTAGGGTATATCTCAATGCTTCATGTATCCAAAGTATTCTTAACAATGCTTCTGTTCTAGTGACCTAGTCTTGCAGCTTAATAAATACTATTCTTGTTTCAATGAACAAGGCCTGGTGTTTGGCTGACTAACTAAGGACCCTGACAGATATGCAGTATGGCATTATACCTCACCAAAGTACCTCCCCTTCCCATTCTCCACTTTTCAGTCTCCAGGAATTTCCCAACCTGGAGCTGGCAACCTTGGGGGCTGAATATGCTCAGCATTTTAGCTGCAGCTAAAGCTTTTGAGCTGGAAGTGATATGAAACTGCATGACTGTGGCCATGCAGATTTCTAGACCAAACATAAATTTAATGGTAATTTGGGATTATGCATAAGGGTCATTATACTCATTATCCTGTAGGGATAAAAAAACCTCTACAGCTATATAATCCAAGGCTGGTTCCAGGTTTTGGGGAGCCCTTGGCAGAGAATCCTCATGGCCCTCCTCCTCTCCTCTGCCCTCCAACAGGCCCCTCACTTGTGCCGTACTTGCTGCCTGTGTGTCCTTCCCCTGTCTACTCATGAGCCCTCCTACTACCCATGCTCACAGCTGCCTGCAATGCCCACAAACCTTTCCCTTGCGGCACTGGGCAGTGCATGCAGCTGAAGGCACAGGTGGTCAAGCACTAGCAAGTGGGTGAGTGGGTGGGTGAGTGGGTGGTAGGGTTCCCAAGTACTTACCGTATTTTGGTGGGGGACGCACAGTCCCCAGCCAGAACATTCTCCCGGGCAACACCCATGCCGCACGATGCTGTTGCCAGGAAGTGACACCAGGCGACGCTCTGGCAATGGGGCTGGAAACTCGATGGCCCGGTGTCACTTCCTGGCGACGGCATCATGCGTGCATCTTTCCTTCCCCCAGGGATGGTCCTGCCAGGATGTATCCATCCCCCACCAACATACGGTAAGTTCTTGGCAAGCCTGGTGGGTGTGGTCAATGGAAGCCCATGGTCCTGGCAGCTGCCCTGCCTGAAAGTGTGCTGACTCCAGCCCTGATACAATCCTTTACAGAAATGAAGAAGAGAATGCAGAAAATGAAATCCCTGCAGGATGTGATTGCTTGAGGCTTAGTAGGCAATTTGCTTTATATTATAAATACATACTTTCCCACAGAGGTGAACGTGGAGGAAATCTCAGAGACGAAGTTACAAACATCAGGAGGTGGCACTCCAAGACATTTGAGTGAACACATATCTTTTATTAATTCAGTTTCTGTTACCAGAAACTTGGATGCATCCATGAAGTACTTTCCTATTGTTTTATAATCAAGAGATATATGACTCAGCTGGCTGCAGTATATGTGAATGGGGACTAGAGTTTCATCTGGTTTTCTTGGTATAAGAATCAAGCTGAGCCTAGTCTTTCAGAGCCTGGGTAAACGCTTTACACATATACAATGATGGTGACTCATAGCCTTTAGAAACAAAACTTAGTTTGATTCAAGTATTACCTTCAGAATCTGTCTGCAGTGTCAAGAATATGTGTTGTGGGTAGGGTTGCCATCTTCCAGGTGGTGGCTGGAGATCTTTTGCTATTACAACTGACTTCCAGGTGACAGAGATCAGTTCACCTGGAGAAAATGACCGCTTTGGAAGGTGGACTCTAAAGCATTATATCCCACTGAAGTCCCTTCCCTCTCCAAACCCTGCCCTCCTCAGGCTCCACCCCACAAATCTCCAGGTATTTCCCAACCAGAAGCTTGCAACCCTAGTTGAGGACAATAAAGAAATGTGCCTTTCTCTTGACAATGAGTAACTGCAACCATTTCTATCCATCCCTGACTCAGCTGTGGTGCAGATTGTGTGGGGGGGAAGGAAATCCAGCACCTCAGGCCTGGTTGTTGTTGTTTCTGGCCTCAGGGCCAGTTACCAGAATTTAGTGTACAAAACTCTAAATTTAGGGCTGATTACCAGAGGTTTCTTTGAGTAAAGGTCAGCAGCTGGTTTTTAACTAGTGTGCATGAATGCTTCACTTGTATAACCTACATTAGGAAGCCAAGTTAGCTTGGCCCCAACTCACCATTTCACATGCTGCTGGTTGAGGGATTAAAGAGCACATGGGGTGCTTCCTCTGTACAGAGGTACCAAAATATGAGGACAAAACACCACCACTTCTTAAGACTCCTTTCAGGGGAAGAACATAAGGTGAAGAAAAATTGATCTCTCTACATGAACAAGTTTTTCTATTGCTGGATGAATCTGCCCTTGGTTTTCTACTGACACAAGAACCAGGCTCTGCCTTCGGTGTAAATGGGTGCCTTTCCCTCCATGCTTCAGGCTGGCTTTTACCTGCTAAAATATTTTTCCAGTTCTCTTTGTCCATTTAATTTTTTTTAAAAAGCCATTATGTGTATTTTTCAGTTTGAAATTTTGCTCCAGGAAAGGGAGGAACAGATTCACATTTGTCTCAATGGCAAGACCATCAGCACTTTACATATTTGGACAGAGAAGTACAAGGGAGTTGCCTTCATGGTTATCACAAGGAACAGCCAATCAGAAATCTGCATGGCTTATGTCTCCTGGAAAAAAGTACTAGAAAGTTCCAGTATTTGATTCTGTTTTAACTTCTTTTTCAAAAATAAATGAATTTAGATCTAAAGTGAGCTTGCAACTCATGCAATGTCTGTCTGTTTTCACCCACTGCCCAGCACAGAGTTTGGAAATGATTCCAGTCAGTATCTCTCCTTATAATAATTATCTTTTGGTTTCGTAAGATTCCATGCGCTCCCATTGGCTGTAAAATGCCCTCCCTCAGCCATTGGCCCATCAGCCGCCACTCAAGAGTGCCATTGCCGGGTGCTGGGTCTGCTCCTCTTCCCCACGCACTCCCCCTGGCAGACCAGCTCTCTCTCTTGAGGAAGACAGTTCTCTTGACTCCTGTGAGGGACTGTCCCCTCAGTGGCTGTTGGTAGGCAGCCAAGCTTGGTTCTGTGAGTAAAAAAACAAAGGACTTTCAGCATAACCCCCTCCCCTGCCCGTAACCCCCTCTCCAATGGCCACTTTCCTGTCAGAATAAATGGGAAAAGGCTCTCTCTCCTGCTTAGCTTCAGCATGGCTGGCTGGCTAACGAAGTGGGCCAGCGACCATCAAACCATTTTCTTCAACTCCCTGCTGTGCGGCTGACTTCCCCCTAGGGTTGCCAGTCTCCAGGTGGGACCTGGAGATCTCCCACTGTTACAATTGACCTCTAGATGACAGAGATCAGTTCCCTGGGAGAAAATGGTTGCTTTGGAGGGTAGACTCTATGTCATTATATCCTGCTGAGTCCTTCCACACACACCCCAAATGCTGCCCTCCACAGGATCCACCCCTCCAAATCTCCAGGTATTTCCCTAATCAGAGTTGGCACCTGTACTTTCTCCTCTGTCAGTAAAAGGTCCTTTCCACACCTATGTTGGCCTTTGGGAGAAAACTCATTGGGCCAGTCCTGATTAGGTTGCCAACTCCAGGGAGGCAATTCCTGGAGATTTGAGGGATAGAGCCTGGAGAGGGTGAGGTTTGAAGAGGGGTGGCACCTCAGACAGGTATGATGCCATAGACTCCACCCTCCAATTCAGCCATTCCCTGATGGGGAAGCATTGTTGCCAATCTCCAGGTGGGGGCTGGAGATCACTCAAAATTACAACTGCTCTCTAGGAGGGAGGGGGGAGGAGATGGAAAACTAAAGGTAGGTTGATGGTTGGCTGGAAGGGAGATAGGGTTATCAACTCCAGGATGGGAAATTCCTGGAGATTTGAGGGGTCGAACCTGGAGAGGGTGAGTGTTGAGGAGAGGTGGGACCTCAGACAGGTACAATGCCATAGACTCCACCCTCCAATCCAGTCATTCCCTGATGGGAAAGCATTGTTGCCAATCTCCAGGTGGGGGCTGGCGATCACTCAAAATTACAACTGCTCTCTAGGAGGGAGGGGGAGGAGATGGAAAACTAAAGGTAGGTTGATGGTTGGCTGGAAGGGAGATAGGGTTATCAACTCCAGGTTGGGAAATTCCTGGAGATTTGAGGGATCGAACCTGGAGAGGGTGAGTGTTGAGGAGGGGTGGAACCTCAGACAGGTACAATGTCATAGACTCCACCCTCCAATCCAGCCACTCCCTCCTGGGGAACCACTGTTACCAATCTTGGGGGTGGGCTGGAGATCACTCAAAATTACTACTGCTCTTCAGGTAGCAAAGATCAGTTCCTCTGGAGAAAATGGTGGACTCTGTCATTATACCCTGCTGAGATTGCCACAGCAAATTGTCACTGAGTGCCCAAAGCCAGGGCACTCTCCCAGAGCCTCTTTCTAGAGTCCGTTGTATTTATTTCCACAACGGGCCTTATTCCTAGTAAGAACATAATGTATGGACTGGATTAATATACATATGAAATACACACAAATGATGGTGTAACTGGCAAGATTTTACATAACTCTTGGCTTCAGCTTAATGGTCCTCCATGATTTGCAAAAATGTCTTTTACAGAGAAACAGCTTTGAAACTTTTCCGTTAATGCTATATCATATGAACTTACAAACATTAGTCAACCATGAGTTGCCAACACAGTTCTCTCAACTAAAACCATGTTCTGCACAATCATACACTTCCTACTTGGAACCTTTGCTTGCCTTAAATTGATTTCTCTGAACTCTAAAAAAACCTGGGCCTGGGATTTGCAAAAGATTGCCAGTCCACAATGCCTGATATTTCCAATCAAAAAGCATGTAATTTTGTGGTGAACTGTGGCTATTAAACATGCTATAAAAAGTCACGTTTGTATTGTCCATTTAGAATACTTCCAGATCCACTCTTCTCTTGGTGAACTAAAAGGCATCCTGTTTAAATGCTGTTACCTTTATAGACTAATTGTGTGTTATATATTTGCTTTTATAGCCTTCTTAGTGCTTGGGGATGTTAATTATGAGAAAACATTGTTCAGAGGATTAGGCAAGCTTTTACAATTCAATTTAGAATGTTTTGATTTGTTATTACTTGCCATTTCTCAGTGGATTGAAGAGATGTTGACATCCTATTTTGGACTGTTTGATTTGTATGTCATTGTATGAGCAGTTCTCATCAAATTAAGTTGCTCTTTTAACACTGTATGTGAGATTGTTTGATTTGCATAATATAACTTCAAAGACATATTTTAACGATCTTTTCTCCTTGTTTTGATAGGTGTCATTTGCCTTTCAAAGGGTATTCATATATAGTTCATATTAGAGTAGGTGGATTAAACTTAATCTGTATTATTAGATCAGCTCTCTGATCTAATTGAATCTTCATGCTGAATTTTACCTTGCAGATATCCTGTCCTATTAAATAAAAGGGTAGTGGTCTGGCAAGGTTCTATGCTTGGCAAAATCAATTCGCTTCCTGGTATGTCGCTCAGAATCTGTCCCTATCCACTAGCTGCGTTGCCTGAATTCTCTCCCACCCACTGCAGCCTAGGCCACTCTTCTCTGATTGGGCCAGCATTTCAAGCTCATTTGCATACAGAAACTGATTGGACTTCATTTCGCACCTCAAACTCCCCCCGCCACCGCAAGACAGTTGGAATTGTCCATTGTTTATGCAACCTGTTGTATTCTGAGGTGAAATATGTCCTCACTCACAACACTTCCCCTTCAAAAGAAACAAACCCAATAACATAACCATGCCACACCACAAAAAAGACAGGTCACACCACAAGCAAAATACCACAAGGCAAAAAAAGCTCTGGTACTAATTCTGGCAGGGGACACTGTGAGTGTAGAAAATGATTTATCGACACAGTGGAAAATCTTTAGGAATTATTTGGTGCATCTACCATGGGGCACCCACCCAGAGCCTCTGGCATTTTCTCACTCTGCTGGCATCAAAACCAATTGAAGGCAAAATAGAGATATGGAGACTTTTCCATCCTGCTTTGCATCAATTTGTCTTTGTTGGCAATGGCACCCTTAGGCCTGGCTGGTTGCTCCTGTTCAGCAGGAGCATCCCTATGGAAACTGCCTGGGTGATTTTGGACCAGCCGGAGACTTTCTGCCTAACCTGCCTTACAGGATTGCTGTACAGATCACAAAGCCGAAAAGAATGAAGTAAACCGCTTTGCTCCCTGCTAATGAGAAAGACAGAATTTTGCCTAGGAAGAGGCTGCTGAGAGGGGATGGGATAGGTATGGCAACTATAGGTATGGAAATTCCTGGAGATTTGAGGGGTGGAGCCCAGAGAGGGTGAGGTTTGAGGAGGGGTGGGACCTCAGACAGGTACAGTGCCATAGACTCCACCCTCCAAACCAGCCATTTTCTCCTGGGGAACTATTGTTGCCAATCTTGGCCCAGTGGCCATCAAACCATTCTCTTCTACTCCCTGCTGTGCAGCTGTCTTTCCCCTAGGGTTGCCAATCTCCAGGTGGGACCGGGAGATCTCCTGCTGTTACAATTGATCTCCAGATGACCAAGATCAGTTCCCCTGGAGAAAATGGCTGCTTTGGAGGGTAGACCCTGTGGCATTATATCCTGCTAAGTCCTTCCGCCCCACCCCCCCATGCTGCCTTCCACAGGATCCACCCCCCAAATCTCCAGGTATTTCCCTACTTAGAGCTGGTAACCCTACTTTCCCCTCAATGCCTGTTGGTAGGCCACCAAGCTTGGTCCTGTCACCTGTTTTGGCCTTTGGGAGAAAACTCATTGGGGCCAGTCCTGATAGGGTTGCCAACTCCAGATGGGAAATTCCTGGAGATTTGAGGGATGGAGCCTGAAGCGGGTGAGGTTTCAGGAGGGGTGGGACCTCAGACAGGTACAGTGCCATAGACTCCACCCATCAAACTAGCCATTCCATCCTGGGGAACCATTGTTGCCAATCTCCAGGTGAGGGCTGGATATCAATCAGAATTACAACTGCTCTCCGGGAGGGGGGAGGAGATGGAAAGCTGAAGTCAGGGGGCAGATAACGGTAGGTTGACAATTGGCTGGGAGGGAGATATGGCTGCCAACTCCAGGTTGGGAAATTTCTGGAGATTTGAGGGGTAGAGCCTGGAGATGGTGAGGTTTGAGGAGGGGTGGGGTCTCAGACAGGTACAATGTCATAGACTCCACCCTCCAAACAAGCCAGTCCCTCATGGGGAACCATTGTTGCCAATCTCCAGGTGAGGGCTGGAGACCCCTCAGAATTACAACTGCTCTGCAGGAGAGAGGGCAGAAGTCAGCTGAAGTCAGAGGGGAAGATAACAGTAGGTTGATGGTTAGCTGGGAAGGAGATGGGGTTGCCAACTCTAGGTTGGCAAATTCCTGGGGATTTGAGGGGTGGAACCTGGAGAGGAGGGGTTGGACCTCAGGCAGGTAGAATGCCATAGACTCCACCCTCCAAACCAGCCATTTCCTCCTGGATAACAATTGTTGCCGATCTCCAGGTGAGGGCTGGAGATCACTCAAACCTACAACTGCTGTTCAGGTAGCAGAGATCAGTTCCTCTGGAGAAAATGGTGGTCTCTGTCATTATACCCTGCTGAGGTCACCACAGCAAATTCACACTGCGTGCCCAGAGCCAGGGCACTCTCCCAGAGCCTCTTTCTAGAGCCCATTGTATTTATTTCCACAACAGGCCTTACTTCTAGTCTACGTTATAAAACAAAACAGGTGGACAGTTCATTAGAAGCTAGGGGAGGTGATTGGGTGGGGGAATTGATGAAGAAATCACTTGATGTGGAGCAAAGGGATGTCAAATTTATTCTTAGGGCAAAAACTATACTGTGTCCTGTTTTTATGTATACACTCTGTTTAGTTTGTGCCATTTCACATGTGATTCTTAAATTTTACATTTCCTCTGTCTGTAGATCTGACATTAACTAGAGTTTATACTGATTCATAAAGGTCTCTTATGCTTTCTGTCCTATATTAATAACATTGTTCACTTGTGCACACAACATATCAGAGGCTCAAGAGAACTGTTAGGCATGTTTCACATATTACCATGTTTTGTCATAATGAATCTGGAGGAGCTCAGTCTTATGTTTTCTCTCTTCCCATCATGCACAGCTTGATAACTAAAGACTTCAGGATTCACCATTGCTTGGAGTTACATCTGAACCAAAAGCTACAGCTTGAACTCTTCCCTCCAGATGTGAAGTCCAAAGGATTCCTGATTTGGAGGAGAAACTATGGTTAGTGGTTCTGATATAATGACAAACGATGGTTTGTTGTGAATCCAGAATTAATTGAGACATGTGAAAGGGGGATCTATAACATGTCTCACTGATAAATTTGAAAATGCCCAATGAATTATACTTGACCAAGAAAGTTAGTCTTTAAGAAGACTATTGTGTTATTTTACTGCAAGCATGTCTGGTGGTATGTTGTCTTCTGGTAGCTTCACTGACACTGGGATTCAGGGGTCTGCCTTGCAGTGGCTTTCCTTGCTCCTTCAGGGTTGGGAAAAAGGGTAGCCTTAGGGGAACAGCTATCCCAAAGGAACCCACTAGTTTGTGGAGTGCCCCAAGAGGGGGCACTTTCTCCAACATTATTTGACATCTATATGCGCCCCCTTGCCCAGATTGCCTGGAGGTATGGGCTGCGATGTCACCAATATGCGGACAACACCCAGCTCGATCTGTTGTTGGGTAGCCAGTCTGACTCTAGTCCAGAAGATCTGGACCTGGCGTTGCAAGCTGTGGCTGGTTGGCTTAGACTGAGCTGACTGAAATTGAATCCAACGAAGGTGGAGGTCCTGTGTGTGAGTTGGAGCAGTCCAAGGGTAGGGATCCCACTTCTAACCTTCAATGGGGTACCATTGGTGCTAGCTCCAGAGGTTAGGAGTTTGGAAGTGCTCTTGGATGCCTCCCTAATGATGGAGGCCCAGGTAGCAGCCACTGCGAAGTCAGCCTTTTATCACCTTTGGCTGATCAAGCAGTTGGTTCCCTTCCTCAAATACAACAACTTGATGACAGTGATCCATGCTATAGTCACCTCAAGATTAGATTACTTTAATGCTCTCTACATGGGGCTACCCTTGTCCCAAATCCAGAAGCTGCAGCTGGTACAGAATGTGGTGGCCAGGCTGTTGTTGGGCCTCCCCATGTGGAAGCACATTCAGCCTGCGCTAAAAGCACTGCACTGGCTGCCCTTAGCATACCGAATTTGCTTCAAGGTGCTGGTTCTTACCTTTAAAGCCCTTTATGGATAGGGGCCCCAGAGAACAATATGATCAGGGTCCCAAAATCATCTGGCCCTCCCAGGCACCAGAGATGCCAGGCTGGCTTTTTTTTTTTTTTGCAAATAACAATTTTATTAGATAAAAGTTTTTCTTATAAAATACAAACAGAACATAATACAACAAGAAAAAAGGAACCTTAATCAAAATTTCAAACATTCAAACATCAAAAACCGTAATACATTAAATGACAAAAATTAGCCATAGATTTAAATCAATTGCTAGTAGAAAGCAAAGTCTTTATATTTCTGTGGTAATGTGAAAACCTTTGGTTGGTGTGTTGTAATATATTCAAAGAATATATACCATTTTTCTGTGAAGTTGTTTTGAAGAGTAGGGGTGTCTTGTGATACAAGCTGTATTGTGATTTTATCTGAGATAACCATATCCCAGACCTTTGCCCTCCACTGAGGCACTGTAGGAATTCTGTTGGATTTCCAATTTATTGCTATTAAGGATTTGGCAGCCATTAAAAAGATAGAAATGACTTCCTCCAGTTGTTTTGACAAATGTAATCCTGGCCAGTAATGCAATAAAAGAGAAGCTGGAGTGTTTGGTATTTCATGTGTAGTAATCAACTTAATCTCATTCAGTATTTTATTCCAGAATTTGTTAAGCCTAGGGCAGGCCCACCAGCAGTGCACTAGACTTCCTATTTCACCATATCCTTTCCAACAAGTTGGAGTTGATTTGAATTTACTTTTAAACAGACGATCTGGTGTGAGATACCACCTCGAGTAAAGTTTGAAGTGTTGTAATTTCAAATTTAATGATCTGCTATTAAACATAGATGTGGACCACATTTGACTCAATTGTGTGTCAGAGTATATCAGGCCACAGTCCTTATGCCAGGCTGACTGGATCTTAGAAAGATTTGACCATAGTTTCTCATTCAAAATGTGATAAATTTTTAAGATTAATCCCTTAGTTTCATGACCCTGTTTTTTCAGGAAGCATTCAAAGGGTGTCAGATCTGAGGCTCTCCAACAAATGGTGTAATTGAAAATAGGATAACCATGTAAGAGGAGTATCATATTTCCATTATATTTGTTTTTGTGAGCCTATTTTGTCATTAAAAAGGAAATCACAAATCCTGAAGAAGCCCTTTTTTCTAATGCCAGAAAGGTAATTGTTGTCCAATCCAGGAGGGAACCAGGATTTATACAGAAGTTATAAGGGATATTCCCGGAGCTAAAGCATTCCTGTATCTAAACCATAACTGTAAGGTATGCTTTAGAAATGGGTTGGTTAATTTTGAAAGTGTTTGAGCAGTCGAATTGTTCCAAATGACATCGTGAAGATAGGTAGAATTTCCAGTTGTTCAATATAGAGCCATGGTTTAGAACAGGAGTGTAAAGAATAAAAATGTATATTACGTAGTTGTGAAGCATAATAATATTTTTCCAAATCAGGTAATCCTATACCTCCAAGTCCTGAGGGCTTAGTCAAGGTAGTATAATTGATCCTAGCCTTTTTGCCATTCCAAATAAAGTTAGAAAGCAACTTTTTCCAAAGATGGAGATCCTTTGTTAGTACAGGAACAGGTAAGTTCTGAAATAAAAATAAAAATTTAGGAAAAAATATTGTTTTGAAAATTGTAACTTTTTCTAGAAGATTTAAATGTAGTTTTTCCCATTCAACCAATGTCTCCCTGAACTGTTTCGTAATGAGGTTATAATTAGTTGTGTATAATTCTGTTAGATTTAATGGGATTTGGATTCCTAAGTGTTTCCAGCTGCGTTTCACCCATTTAAATTTGAATTTGAATTTTAGCTGTTCTGTTTGCTGTGAGGGAAGATAAATCGGGAAGATTTCAGATTTCACATAGTTGACAGCGAAACCTGACACTTTGCCAAAGTTCTGTAGATGCTTAATTAGAATTTGTAAGGAACGTTCAGGCTGACTAAGATAAAATATTGCATCATCAACATAAAGATCAATTTTAAAGTGTTTGGAATTGATTTGGACTCCATATATCTGTGAATCAGTTCTAACAGCATGAGCCAAGGGTTCTATTGAGAGGGCAAATAAAATTGGGGAGAGGGGGCAACCTTGTCTGGTTCCTCGATTCAGTTATATATCATCTGATCTATAATGATTTACACAAATCTGTGCTTTTGGGTTCTGATAAAGGGCTTGTAATGTTTTTTTAAAAGTAGATCCAAAGTTCATTGCGTCAAGGAGTTCCTGTAGGAACAGAGTCTTTAAGAAGACTATTGTGGGAAAGGACCCTATCGAAAGCATTCTCGGCATCTGTTGATAGTAGAATAGATTTAATTTTGTTGTTCTGACAATAGTTAATAATATTTAAGGTTTTGCGAACACTATCTGCTAATGAACGTCCAGGCATAAATCCTGATTGGTCTACATGCACATAGTTTCTAATTATCTTGTTAAGTCTAGAGGCCAGAATGGTTGATAGAATTTTAAAGTCGTGATTTAGGACAGAAATAGGCCTGTAAGAAGATGGTAATGTCTTATCTTTTCAGGTTTGGGTATCACGATAATACGTGCCTCTGACCATGATGAGGGCATAGTACCCGATTGCAAAACAAAGTTTAGGGTGGTATTAAGGTGTTCTAGCAAGACTGATTGAAATTTCTTATAAAACTCTATCGGGATCCCATCCCTACAAGGAGTTTTGTTGTTTTTTATTTTTGATAGGGCTTGAGCTACTTCAATTAAGGTGATAGGTTGATCTAAGAAATTTTTATAATAGGTATTTAGTATTAAAATTGATTGATTTCAGATATTCCTGAATTGATTTTTTGTCAGGACCTTCTGAAGTATAAATATGCTGATAGTATTTGTAAAATACCCTAGTGATCTTGTCTGAGGTTACTTGTAACATTCCCCCAGACCCCCTTACTGCATGTACCAAAGTAGAGGCTTGTTTTTTGTCTACCCTATGCTTGAGAAATTTTATTGACTTCGATGTTCTGCTGACATATTTTTGTCTTAAATATAGTAGTTTTTTTGGGTTTTGGATGTTTCCAATAGTTCCAGTTTTTTTCGTTCTTGGGTTAATTTCTTTAAATATTTTTTTCCTCCAAATCTCATATGTTTTACTTATAGCTTTTTTATAGATTGTTGAAGGTCTGTAATTAATTTTAGTCTTTCTTTTTTACAGAATGAAGCTAGAGAAATTAAGTGTCCACACATGACTGCTTTAAAAGCATCCCAAACAATATTTGGATCTACTTCCTCTGAAACATTAAAATTGAAATACTCTTTAATTTTAACCTCAATTTCTTTGAAATAACTATTGTTATATAATAAAATTTTATTAAGCATCCAGTTGGGTCCCTTGCCGGCATTTATCTGGTTTTTAAACATACTGGAAACCCATGTATGATCAGACATCGTTGCACTATCGATATCTGAGGTTGAAAAGTGTGATAAAAAGGATCTAGATATCAGAATAAAGTCGATACATGTGTAAATTTCATGTGTGTGCGAATAGAAAGTATATTGTCTTATCTCAGGATTTAAAGTTCTCCAAAGATCTATTAAGTTATAAAAATCTAAAATTTTGGCTAATTCATTGGAAGATATTGTTTTCTTTCGTTTAAGTGATTTTGGGTGTTTAAATGTACGATCAGGTTCTGATTTATAATGTAATTTAGATCACAACTGATCATAATTTCACCATGTTTGAATTCTACTAACTTTTTTTTCAGAAATGTGAGTTGGTCTGTATTGGGTGCATAAATAGAAGCCAAGGTCAGAGGTTCACCATTTAAAAAGCCCTTAATAAACACAAATCACCCCCTAGGATCTATTTTAGAATGGGTACAATGGAATGGAAAATTTTTAGACAGAAGAATTGCCGTAACTCTGGCTTTAGATGTCCCGGCTGCATGGAACTGTTGATTGAACCATGATGTTTTCAGTATCTGTTTTAAAGGATTCTTCAGGTGTGTCTCCTGTAAGTTCTGGATGCCATTTCTAGAGCTCCGTAGTGATTAGGGCCTTCAGGCAGACTCACAGTGTTTTGTGTGAAGTTTTTTTTGACGGACGCTGATTGCTGTAAGTTTTTTGCCATCATGTTGTGCCGAAATTAAAGGGGGGGGTAGTGCGATTTAATGTTGACTTTAGGAGTTACAGGCTGGGAGCGTCTTCAGACAATGTCCGCCATCTTGTGCGGTGCCATGCCCCCCCATGCCAGGCTGGCTTTGACAAGGGCCAGGGCCTTCTCAGTGGCAGCTCTGCACTGGTGGAACAAGCTCCCAGAAGATATTAGGGCCCTGCAGGACCTTTTACAGTTCCACAGGGCCTGTAAGATGAAGTTCTTCCACCAGGCCTTCAACTAATGAGCTTCACTTAACAAACTAAGGCCTTGGCCACAATACCAATGCCATCATCAACAGTCTGCTCTCTGCCGATATGACCCGGACTGAGATATCAGCTAACTGTACTCCTATTATGCTGATGCTACCAACGCCTCGCCATCACCATATGCTATGCATTAGCATTTTATGTAGTATTTTATATTTATAATTTTATCTTGACCTGTTTGTTTTATCTGTCTAATAAATTTTTATGTAAGCTGCTCTGAGCCTGCTTCGGCAGGGAGGGTGGGATATAAATTAATTAAATAAATAAGTTGTTGTTGATTTTCCAGGCTGTATGGCCATGCTCTTGGCATTGTAGTACCTGATGTTTTGCCAGCAGCTGTGACTGGCATCCTCAGAAGTTTAACACAGAAAGATGGAGTACTCTGTGTGTCAATGTGAGAAGAAAAATGGTAGGCAGGTAATTTATATCTATATATCTACCTGCCTACCATTTTTCTTCTCACAATGCCAAGACCATGACCATACAGTCTGGAAAAACTGCAACAACTAATGAACTCTGGCCATAAGAGCCTTTGACAACATATTAAATAAATATTCATTGATTTACAGGGACATTAAAATTGCCCTGTCTCAGTGAAAAAGGTAACCCATTTATTAGAGATGACTGTAAGGAGTGTGAGAAGGGTTTCCTATGATGAAATGAGACTGCAGTCTGTGCTGTGTGTGAAGAGTATCTGTGGTTGCAGAAAAAGAAGTGACTATAACCTCATAGGCAACTTAATGCTTGAATACTATCCAAAATTTTAGTTTAAAAATGTGCCCCATTTTAGTTATTTCTTATAAAGAGACATTATCAGTGTTACAGTAGGAAGCTACTAGAAAGGAGGAATGACTAAGCTTCTGGTTTATGGCGACTTACTAGCAGACATGCCTCCCGGTTGCTCCGGGGGCACGATCTGCGTGCTAGCAGTATGGAGGGGGGGTGATCATCCGCCTTCCCCCTGGAGCCTTTTGGGAAAGGCTCCTAGCCATGGGGCTTTTGCGGGGTGGCCTCTTCACCAGCGCAATACTGGGGAATTGAGGTGCTCCTCCGCCCCGACGGTCCTGCAGCTATGCGACTGTATGGTACCAGACCTGCTGACTGGAACAAGCATTTAGAGGTTTAGCGATTTTCGCTGCTTGGTGTGATCCCAGGGGCCATCCCAGGACCTGTTGGATCGATCCAAGGACTGATGAGTGAGTTTTTGTTGAAACAAGACATCAAAGCCTAGATGTGAAGTCCCCCTATGATAAGCGGAGGGGGAGGAGACAGCCTTTCTCCCGAAGTTTAAGCGAATGTGAAAGCATGATTGGAGGGACTGATCAATTTGCGGTGATGGACTGTAGTGGAGAGTTTTTCCGAAAGAAAATTGAGCATTTAAACAGACCTTAGAGACTTTGGCATTCTTTGTTGGCTAATGTAAACAATCCCCAAAAGATGAGGGAGGTGGGACCAATGCTTTCTTCAGGAAGGAGAACAGTGGAAAGCCAGGTCATGTGACCTAACCATAGACTCTGTCTTCAAAGTAAATTGTGGGCCCCCTGGTGGCTAAAGTGGAGTAGCAACCTGGATCTGTACTAAAAGCGGCTGTACTTTTAAAAGGACAGTGTTTGGTGTGCATTTCTGATCATAGAGACTTATGGATGGTAAGGAGATTCTAAAGTTTAGTTTTCTTGTGGTTGGACTGGCAAGTGGATCGAAAAGCAGTCTTTTATGGAGTAAACAGTTCGCTACCCCAACTTCACAAGATCTGCTTGCTAAAAGAAAGACTGGATTCTCCAATTAGTGTGCTTTTAATGAAACAAAAGGAAGACCTCTTATGATTCAAGACGTTTAAGGAAGCGAAGATGTCCCTGGAAAAAGGAACTTGGTTTATATCATGAATGGACAGATCTGGATTTATAAAAGCTACAGGAAAAAGAAGATACATCTAAGATGGAAGAAGAAAAATTGTTGTAATGTTCTTGCTGTGGGAACATTGGTCTTAAATATTTTGCCTATGGGGGGGAGTAAAGTGTAAAAGGAGATGCCAATTTATCTTAAGGGCTGTGTTTATGTGGGTTCTAGCTTTGGAATTATTCTCTGTCTAGTCTGATAAGCTGTTTTTGTCAACAGAAGCGATGACTGGCAGGCACTCTTCATGTTTGAAAGTAACTGAATAAGAGTAACAACTATTTTATAAGCATTGTATAACCTCCACACTTGGGTTTTTAGTTAGGTTCTTTTTACTTTCTCCTTTAGATTGTAGAATTTTCCCTCCCCATTTTCTGTTGTAGTTTTATAGAAATGCAAATAAAAAATTCCCCTTCGGGGGGGCCAAAAAAAAGAAAGAAAGGAGGAATAACTGTGAAAGAGCTGTCAGACTCATTTTGCATAGTTAGCAGCATCTAATAAAGTAGTATTTGGCTGTGGATAAGAGCCAGCATAATGTTGTTCAGATTTGGGGTCTCAGATCACAATATATTTTCTGTGTGAGTCCTGCAAGATGTAAGAGACTGGGGCAGAGGGTGGGATTCTTCATGTGCTACATTTGGGCATCTAAAAAGCTATGATAATGGAACTGATGCTATAACGTGTTTCTATTTCTTAGGGCTGGTTCACACATTATCGTCCCCTCCACACAATTGTGCCTGAGCTATACTGAAATCTGTGTGGGTAGAGCCAGTAACTCTTATCTACTCCTTTATTGCTGTCCCTCCCAGCTAGGTGAAATTGGGTTAGTAAAGAACCCCACAAATGTACCATGACATTGTCCTGGCAGAACTGACATTTACACACATTCTGCAGCTGTATGATGTTGCATAATGTGGAATGTGCAAGTGGAGCCTGAGTCACACTTCATTTTTGTTGTTTGTTACTGTTTCTTTGTAGCACAAATAAGCTAACAGAAGGTACTGCTACAAGCGGCAATAAGAATGCTCTAAAATGTTTAACTTGTAAATACTATTAATGAGGTTTGTAAGCAGCAGTTATGCAATAGTTGTGTGGGAGGTGGCTGGCTCCACCCTTCCCTGCCCCCTGTTGCCTTGACACTAAGATGCCATGCAATTGGCTTCAAAGAGAGCTGAACACACACAATTCCTCTTCCTTCTTGCTGGTAGCCTGGGATGGATATCCAGGGACCATTTACTGGCCCCCTCTCCAGTTCTTTAAAAGGCAGGTCTGCAGTTTGTGCATGCTTCCTAGCTGGACTCAACCTCTCACAAGAACAGCAGTCTTCACCAGGGCCAAAAGGTGCTTCATCTGTCCTGAACTTTTCCTAGAGACACCATGATCATATGGTGGGTGATGGCTCATCCTTTCCAGTCAGAGTAGGGGATCTGACAGTGTTGTTTCCAGTCAGAGTAGAGTATTTCCCTCCTCCCCTAGCTAGTTGACTTGTTCTGTAAGAGCTGCAAGCTCAAAGTCCCAAGATGAATTCTCACCTCAGGAGCTTTGGCAAATCTCAGCCATCTTATTCCTGTGTCTCAGCCATAGCTCTTCTCTTTACACTTGTCTCTAATGTTTTGCCCAAGTTATATATGGTCGAGCTTACAACTTAACAAGGATCCCTGAGATACATTATTAATTGCTTTGGCCATACAGGAAAAGATATTTCATTAATTTATATCATAGTGGGTGGATATGTGATTATTCAGTTGGAGTGACTGGATGGATACTAATTTTCCCATGCTACAGGCATGCAGATCCTTAAACTGCAGAGGGTCAGTCAGGAAAATGCTTTCCTGATTGCTCTCCTACATGTATTGGGCAGAAATATACATGCCCACTCTTTCCCACCTGGTGCACTTGTCCCATTCAAACATCTGCATGGGGGCTTAAGGTCCAAGCCAGGCCTACACACATCAATTCATGTAACTGATTTCCTAATAAGATTTGATTATGTAGTACATGTGTATATATGCTTGAATACAGTTTTAAGTCTCCATCCAGACAATTCAGGCACTCTATACAGAAGAGGCAGGCATCTTCTTGTACTTTATCATGCTTAGGAAGCAATTGGTGTAGGCATGATCCAGTTCAGCCCACTGTTGTCTGTTTTGTGCCACAGAGAAATATAAAAATCTAGCTTCCTAGCTGAGTAGGCATCCATGCAGAAGTGCATGGTGGCAGAATGTGCTGTCAAGTCATAGCCAACTTATGACAACTTATGACAACCCCATAGGGTTTTCAAGGCAAGAGACGTTCAGAGGTGGTTTGCTATTGTCTTCCCTGCACAGCAACTCTGGACTTGCTTGGTGGTCTCCCATCCAAATGCTAACCAGGGCCAATCCTGCTTAGCTTGCAAGATCTGATAACATCAGGCTAACCTGGACCATCCAGGTCAGAATAGAAGTGCAACCTGTATGAAAAGAGAACAAATGACTTAAGTGATGGTGGTTTCTCAGTGGAGACAAGAACATCTGTGAAGGTCTTTGAGTTTGCCAGACCAAAGGCTTGTATAGTTCATCTTACCATGCCTCAGACATGAAATCATTTTGAAACTATGAAATAGGACTTGATAAAGAAAAGTTTAGACCATTGAAAGAATTATTAGGAGCTTGCATCCTGTACAAAATAACATCAAATAAGAGGTCTGCATGAGAGAGAGAGATAATTCTGTTTAAGCTTGGAAAAATATTTGCACTTTGAAGACTAGTATATTTGCCAAAGAAAAACTCTCTACATAAATAATTGAACTCAGTGTTTTCCTTGTGTAATTCTTTCAAGCAATTTCATGAGTGGCAAAAAGAAAGAAAAAAGTCCCAACTCCTGGATCACTAAAATCTGCAATGCCCTTTTCTCCTATCTGCAGAAGGGGAAAATACGAAGACTGCTTTTACTGGCCCAGCTTGAGAAGCACATGATCTCTGTTATCCATTATCTCCTAAAGTGTCTTCAGTATTCTATTTGAAAAGTACTGAGACTGATGAGTGATTTCAGCTCTCACATACTTTATTAGTTGAAGAACAAGACAACTAAGCCAGCTCGCAGGCCGGCTTTTATCCCCAAGTGAACCCACACCCCAAACACACACAACACCCGTGATTTGCTATTTACAGTTAATTGAGTTACCCTGGGCTCCTCTATTGGAAGAATGCGAGGAGCCTACAATCTATTGTCTAAAGGAACGAAGCTCAGGCCCTTTGCCTGATTGCGCGGCGGACCAGTCCGAACTGGTCTGAGCACATGGTTGCCCCGAGTCCATGAGGCACCCACAGACAAAGTCCTTTAATTAAGTGGGAGGTTTCCGGACCCTTGTTGAGCGCCGGATAGCCGGAGCAGGGGAAGATGCCAGTGCCTGGGTACTGGTCGGGGACCTTACCGGTGCTGGTGACCATTGAGTGGTTGGTGAGGCATTTCCCGCGATGGTCGGGGCATCTGGAGACAGGGTAATGGGTGCATCAGCCGAGCTGTCTGCCTGGCTGGACTCTTGTGACATTTGTGGAGGCTCTAGGTTGACTACCTCGGGTGGTTCAGAGTCCTCGTAGTCGTCTGGCTCCCATGGTGCCACCTGTCGGTGGAGTTGGTCGATGTGGTGGTGCAGCACGGTGCCATTCTCGCAGGAGACCTCATACGAACGTGGTCCCCTGACCCTTACCACCCTTGCCGGGATCCATGGCAGGCCTGAGGTGTAGCTCCTGGCATAGACAGGGTCCTCAGGGAAGACCCTCTGCTTGCTTTCTGGACCTCTGTGTCTGGCTCGCGCTCCGGGGCCTGATCTGGGTGTAGCCTGTCCAAGTGGGATGTGAGGTGGTGACCCAGGAGAAGTTCTGCCGGGCTGCGTCCGGTGGTGGCGTGCGGTGTTTTGCGCTGCCCAAAAAGGAATGAAGCCAGTTTGTACTCCCAGTCCAAGGAGTCGATCCGCCATAGTGCTTCCTTTGCTGTGCAGACCATCCGCTCAGCTTGGCCATTTGTGGCGGGGTGAAACGGTGCGGACCGCACGTGCTGGATGCCGTAGTATGCGGTGAAGTCCTGATATTCCTGGGAGGTAAAAGCGGTGCCATTGTCAGTGACCAGTGTGTCCAGGAGGCCCTGAGCACTGAAGATCTGCCACATGGCCCTGATGGCGGATTTCGAGGAGGTGGATGATATCGGGACAACCTCTAGCCATTTGCTGTAGGTGTCTACTAGTATAAAAAAAATCTGCCCCTGGAACGGCCCTGTGAAATCCAGGTGGAGCCAGGACCAGGGACGATGGGAGGACTCCCAGACGCTCTCCGGCGCACACAGTGGGTTGGGGCGTGAGGCCTGGCAGGGCTGGCATCTTTTTACTTTGTCCTCAATGTCCTTGTTGAGGCCCAGCCACCAGACGTAGCTTCGTGCTAATGCCTTCATTCGGACAACTCCCGGGTGATGTTCGTGTAGCGCCTCTAGAACACGTTGTTGCAGCGGCGCTGGAATCACCATCCAGCCTCCCCACATTAAGCATCCCTTGTAAAGGGACAGTTCGTGTTTATGTGTACTGAATGGGGCAAACTCGGGGCCCTCTTTGGCCACAGGCCACCCCCTCCCCACCCAGTCCATGACTTGACAGAGAACAGGATCCCGAGCCGTGTGGCGGGCTACCTCCCGCTCATGGACTGGACTGTCGGGAAGTGTCTCCACGAGGGTGACCAGATGCTCGGGTGTGGGGTCCGGGTCCGTGGATGGCAGGGGCAGGCGGCTAAGGGCATCGCCTTCCCGGGTCTGTGGGTGAGGGAGTATGAGTACCTCACCAGGAATATGGGCCATCGCAGGACTGGTGGTCCACAGCGAGGAGTCCCAGCAGCGGTTTGTGGTCTGTGATGATTTCGAAGGGCCGTCTGTAGAGGTAATGATGAAACTTCCGGACCCCCACCACAATAGCCAGCGCCTCTTTATCGATTTGTGCATAGTTGTGCTCTGCTGACGACAAGGTCCTCGAGTAATACGCAACCGGGACCTCCCAGCCATCCGGCAACTGGTGGCCCAGGACCACCCTGACCCCATAGGGGGAGGTATCACAGGCGAGGACCACCGGAAGCAACTCCAAGAAGTGGTGAAAGACCGCATTCGAGACCAGCAAGTCCTTGACACTTTGGAAAGCCACTGCGTGTGCCGGCCCCCACTCCCAAGGCACGTCCTTGTCAAGGAGGCAGTGGAGTGGCTCTGCCACAGCTGCCTTGAGGGGCAGAAATGAATGATAGAAGTTAAGCAGGCCAAGGAAAGCCTGCAACTCTGCCTTGGAGGAGGGGGGGGGCTGGGTGATGGCCTTGACCTTATCATCTGTGGGGTGGATCCCTTGGGCGTCTACGGCAAACCCCAGAAACTCGATACGGGGCACTCTCAGGAGGCACTTCTCTTTCTTTACCTTGAGGCCGGCCGCGTCGAACCATTGGAGGACCTAGCGGAGACGGTCTGCGAAGGAGGTGGTGTCCGGTGCCACGATGATCACATCATCGAGGAATGGCTGCACCCCAGGGATGCCTTTCAGGAGGACATCCATAAGGGACTGGAAAATGCCGGGAGCCACACAAACCCCGAACTGTAGCTGTGTGACCCGAAAAGCCCCTCTGTGAGTTGTGATGGTCTGGGCCTTGGCGGCCACGGCATCCACAGGCAGCTGTTGGTAAGCCTGAGCCAGATCGAGCTTACCAAAGTCCTTGGCCCCTGCCAGAGAAGCGAGGACATGGCTCACCACCGGGTCCGGGTAAGCGTGGTCCTGCAAGGCCTTGTTCAGGGTGCACTTATAATCTGTGCAGATCCGCACATCCCCGTTCGGCTTCACCGGCATGATAATAGGGGCCTCCCAGCATGCGGACGCCACTGGCTCTGGCACCCCCTGTGCTACTAGGTGATTGAGCTCGGCCTCAATTTTAGCTCACATCGCATTGGGAGGGACCCGGGCTTTGATGTGGATGGGGTGGATGGCCGGGTCCAAGTCCAGGGAAATGGGATCCCCTGTGTAACATCCTAGGGTCCCATCGAACACTTTTGGGAACTCCTGGCAGACAGCCTCCCAGTTGGCTGCCCGGATCTGGTTAAGCCCCGATATCTGGAGTCCCAGGGGATTGAACCAGGAGAGTCCCAGAAAGCTAGTGAGGTGCCTTTCCACCACCAACAGGTCCAGCCGCCCCGAGAATCCTTTAAACTGGACCTGGAACTTGCCCCAGCCACGGACCACCACAGGGTTTTTATTAAAGTCCTGTAACAGTAAACCCTGCAGCTTGTGCAACCGGGGTCCCCCTTTCGGGCATAGGTTGAGGAGGGTCTCGACTGAGATTATGGAATATGACGAGCCGGAGTCAATTTCCATCCAGCAGGGGGACCCCTCAATCTGGACAGTCACGTGCACCTTGTCCGGGCTGTTGGGGGGCAAGTTACATACCGTCTGGTGGTGGTGGACTGAAACGGTGTGGAGATCCTCTGCATTGATCTGCACCGTGCGGGTCATCTGTTGTCCCTTGGAGTGGCAGACCTTCTCGATATGTCCTGCTTTGTTGCATGCCCGGCAGATTGCTGTGCGGAACTGGCAGGTCCAACGCTCGTGAGCATTGCCGCAGCTGGCGCAGGCTACGGTGGGCTGGTGCTTGGTTTCTTGGGTCTGCTGAGGTCGCTGGGATGGGTGTCGGAGTACCTGGAGTACCTCCTTGTCATCTGAGACGTCAGATCCATGTGAAGCTAGTGTGCAGTGGACCGCCGAGCCAGGGTGGTCTTGGTGGGCCTTTTTGTAAGCTGTGGCCTCCTGGATGGCCTTATCCAGGGTGAGGTCATTATTGCTGGCCAGTCTCTGCTGCAGTTTGGGCTCGCAGAGGTCCATGAGGAATTGATTTAGTGGCGAGCTTCCGGTCTGGGATACATGGCGTCCTGACGTGTTCTGGCTCTGCTCCCAGGACATACGAAGGGTCTTTATGACAGGGCAGGCTATACAGCCTGCTGCAGATCTCCCCAGGCAGGGGGGTGACTAGCAATGAGCATTGGCCCGAGTGGGAGTTGAGATCGGCTGATTGCGGGGCTTTAAAGAGCGCCACGACCAGCCTTGATCCCCTCCCCCCAAGAGGGCACTTCGGAATCTCTCTAAAAGACCCCACCGAGTTGGATTCTCAACATAAGAACGCATGACCCAGACCTCCAATACATTCTACGGAAATTGATACCAAGGAAACACTGCTATAACAAAATACGGACTTTGAAGGTACCTTTTTAAAATTGCTCACCGGAAATGAGCTGATCCCGAGAATAAACAACACTCGATGAAGCGCATGATCGTGCTGTATTCTGTGTACTAACATCAACTCCGGAAAACGCGGTTAAACAGCAAAAAAAGGCCAAAAAGCCGGTTTGTTGATCATTCCTGTGGTCGGAATATTGACTTTAAAATAGAAACTAACACCAAGTCCCGTGAGAAACAGTGTGGAAAATTACTTAAGCTGCGACAGAAATCACCAGAACAGGAAGTGACCTCAGAGCAGACAAGAAGCGTTTCCTAGAGACGACCAAGGAGGCCGGAAGAAGGGAGGAAACCAGAAGTCAAGGAGGAAGATTAAGATTGCCGGACAGGAAGTAAACAACAGGAAGAGCTATTTACCATAGAGAAATTGCGCCCGCCATTTTGAGAAGGTCGAAACGATTTATTCGGATTTTGGCTAAAAGACTTAACAGAAAAAAGCGAAAATAGAGTGGTTCAGCTGGGCACAAGAAGAGCTTTAATTTGATGTAAGTTTTGTGATAATTGTAAACAATGGCTTACGATCTCCGGCAAAGACAGAGGGTGAACTCTTGGTCCTCCTCGAAAATGGCTGCTAAAGAGGAGAAGAAATTACAGGGCATGATGGAAGCCATGGAAAAATGGATGATGGACACTATACAAATAATGGAAAAAACTCTAGGTAAAGTGGCTGATGAAGTAGCTGACTTGAAAAAAGACTTGGCTGGGATTACAAAGGAAATACAGACGCTGAACAAAAGAACAGATGAGGTGGAGGAGAGAGTGAAAGGAGTGGAAACTGGTGTAACTGAGGTTGCTAAAGAAGCATCAAAAGCTAATGTAATGGTGGAGTATAATGGAATGCTTAACCATCTGAGATTTAGGGGAATCCCTGAAGACAAAAATGAGAATATCCACTCAGTCATGGTGGATGCTGTTGCAGATTTCTTAAAACTAGAAGAGGAGAAGGTGGCGGCACACATTGATTTGGTATACAGAGTCAACTCTGTGATTGCACAAAAGAAAAAATTACCCAGAGATGTGATTGTCCAGTTTATATCCAAAAGATTGAAAGAGGATTTGTTTAAGCAACAATTTCAGGAAGACTTCATGATTGACAACAAGAAAATTATGATACTAAAGGAATTATCCAGAACAATTCTTCAGGACAGACGACTTTTCAAAGACTTGATCGACAAACTGAAAACAGAGGGCATTAGATACAGATGGGAAATTCCAAAAGGTGTCAGCTTTACATTTAAACAGAAGAGAGTCACCATCAAGTCAGTAGAGCAAATGAACAAGTTCATTAAAGACAATTTTAAAGACTCTGATAAATAAATACAAAGCCAACATGGAGAGTCAAATTATTTCATGGAATGTTAATGGACTTAATTCACCCAAAAAAAGGAAAAATGTTAGGCTATGGTTGGAAAAACAAAAATGTGATATTGTTTGTTTACAAGAAACACATATTAAAAATACTGATGTTAAATTTTTGATTCAAAGTAGACGAGGAGAGGAATTTTATTCCCTCTCCTCGCAAAAGAAAAAAGGAGTTGTTACATATGTAAAAAAAGAGTTGGAACCAAAAGAAATTTTTAAAGACAAAGAAGGAAGATTTTTGGCAGTGGAAGTTATGCTTCAGAATAAAAAGACTTTAATTTTAAATCTCTATGCCCCGAATGGAGCCAAGGAAAAATTCTTTCAAGATTTGTGGGAACAATTACAACAGTTAACCTATGAACAAATGATATTGATGGGTGACTTTAATGGTACTGTTAATAATTCTATTGACAGAAAATCCAAAAAAGGAAATGAAGGTATAGGTAAGCTTCCGAAAGTATTTTTTCAATTGGCGAAACATGAACACCTGGAAGATGCATGGAGAGCTAAAAACCCTAAAGACAAAGATTATTCTTTTTATTCATCAAGACATGAGTCTTTCTCAAGAACTGATATGATGTGGATGACTGAGAACTTAATTGTGCAAACACGTAAAATTGAAATATTACCTAGAATTCTTTCCGACCACAGCCCAATAAAGTGGTCAACTTATGCTAAGAGAAAGAAATTTTGATGGAGACTCAATGAGGATTTACTGGACAAACAAAACATTGTGGATAAAATAAGGACGGAAACCAAAACGTATTTTCAACTAAACTTAAATAAAGAAGTACAGACGCAAACGGTGTGGGAGGCATATACGGTTGTGATAAGAGGACATCTAATTGCAATTAACAACAATGAAAGAAAACCACAATTCAAAATAGATAAAGAAATTTTGGAAAATATTCAAAAGAAAGAAGCAGAACTTAAGAAAGAGACCTGGCAAAAAGAAAATTTTGAGAGAACTGAGGATCCTAAGGGAACAATATGATGCGAGGTTAAATAAAGAAGTTTATTGGAACTTGAAAAACTTGCAACAGAAGTCCTTTGAAGGAGCGAATAAACCTGGGAAATATTTGGCATGGCAATTGAAGAAAAGAAGAGAGAACAAAACAATAATTAAATTGAAAGATGGGAATAGAGAAATTATAGACCCAGGAGGGATCCGGAGAGAATTGTACAAATACTATGCTACTCTTTTTCAAGCAAAACAGGTGGATCAACAAAAAATCCAGGATTACTTATCTAAGGTGAATTTGACACAACCAAGTTCGAAAACAAAAGGATTGTTAAACACTGTGATAACTAAAGAAGAAATCAGCAAAGCAATAGGAGAAGCAAAAATCTCCAAAGTTCCAGGACCAGACGGATTTTCAGCCAAATTTTATAAGAAATTTCAAGAAGACCTGGTACCGGTTCTAGAGATTCTTCTAAATGAAATTAGAGAAAGTGGGAAGGTTCCAGATTCCTGGAACGAAGCAGCAATCACCCTGATACCGAAAGAGACCCAAGATTTAACTAATGTCAAAAATTATCGACCAATTTCACTTTTGAACAATGATTACAAAATTTTTGCAAAAATTCTAGCAGAACGCCTCAAAGAATATTTGAAAGACACTATTGCCGAAGATCAGGCTGGGTTTTTGCCAGGTAGGCAAATAAAAGACAACATGAGGGTTGTTTTGGACGCAATAGAATATTATGATAAGCACCCGGAAAAAGAGGTCGGCCTTTTATTTTTAGATACGGAGAAGGCATTTGATAATTTGAATTGGGAATTCATGTTCAAAGTGATTGAAAAATTGCAGATGGGCGTAGAATTTACAAAAATCAATATATAAAGAACAAAAGGCCACGGTGATTGTAAATGCAGAATCAACGGAACTAGGCAGGGCTGTCCCTTATCGGCAATTGTGAAAGATGTGAAAGTGTTGGTGAAATGGCAAAGAGAATTTATCTGGGCAGGAAAGAAGCCGAGAATTAAAATGAAAATAATGTATGATGTTAAAGATAGAGGTGGCTTCCAAGTCCCGAAATTTGCATTTGTATCATGAAGCTGTATGTATGTCTTGGTTAACTGACTGGGTTAATTTGGAAAACAGAAAACTTTTGGCCCTTGAGGGCCACGATTGCAGATTTGGCTGGCATGCCTATCTTTGGTATGGGAAAAATAAAGTAGATTCAATGTTTAAACATCATTATATAAGGAGAACGTTGTTTGATGCATGGACCAGATACAAGAATACAGTTCCCGATGAGAGGCCTTTATGGATTGTCCCTGCTGCAGTTATTCATCCTTTTTCAGAACATAAAGGTAATGATTGGTTGAAATACCAAGAGTTGCTTCAAAAGGAAGGGAAAAAATATGTTTTAAAACCAAATAATGAATTAGCATTTTAGTATGGATGGTTACAATATTGCCAAATACGGGACATTTATAAAAAAGACTGTAAAGAAGTTGGTTTTAGAGCTAAGAACGATGAGTTTGAAGATATCTGGTTGAAAAAAGGGCGGAAAATGATATCTAAGTTGTATAAAACCTTGTTGACTGTATATACTCTGGATGAAACTGTTAAAGAGCAAATGATAAAATGGGCCATAAATATGAATAAGGAAATTTCTATGGAATCATGGGAATTTCTGTGGAAAAAAAGCCTTTAATATGTCAACCTGTGTTAATATAAAAGAAAATTGTTATAAGATGATGTACAGGTGGTATATGACACCAAAAAAGATTGCTAATATTAGTATGGATAAGAACTTGAGTAATAAGTGTTGGAAATGTAAAAAAACAGAGGGTTCTTTTTATCATATGTGGTGGTCATGTGATAAAGCAAAAGTATACTGGTCAAATGTACATTGTGAGATGCAGAAGATATTAAAATTCCTATCAGGAAAAGTCCGGAACTTCTTCTCCTAGGTTTGACAATGGAAAAAATTCCACAAGAAAAGAGGACATTACTACGGTATATGATCACATTGGCGAGAATGGCTTTTGCGCAACAGTGGAAAGTGGAGAAGGTGCCAGATATACAAGACTGGTTGAGGAAACTGCTGTTTTTAGCCAAAACGGACAAAATGATGAAAAAACTAAATGGACAAATGGCAGAACAATATCTAAAAGACTGGGAAGGCCTGAAATTGTATATTGAAACTGAATATAGAATGAAAGGAAAAATGTACAATCTTGATTTGTATTGAAACTGAATGAGAAATGAAATGAACACTTGATTGTACTGTACCTTTATTGGAAACTATGTTTGAAAAAGTCAGGTTTTTATGTATCAGAATTGTGTTACCTGGTTTGTCGATTGTTATAAGTCTAAACTTGATTACCTTTTAACTTTTTCTTTTTTGTTATTAGCAGTGTTGGAAGCCTATTAGGGGGGGTGGGGGGATGGGATGTAATTTTTAAATTGTATTGGTAACGATGTTTAACAATTTTGAATATATTCCAATAAAATTTTGTTTAAAAAAAAAAAAAGGAATTGGTTTAGTGGCGTATCCGAGAGGCTTGGGAACACGCATCTCGTGGCTGCCCGCAAAGACCCGCCAGGAACTCCATGGTGGACTCGTCTGGGCTCTGGACCCTCATGAAGAACTCCAGGCACTCTACAAATTTTGTGGGCTTTGGTGAGAAGTGGTCCATTAGGGCCTTCACCAGTGCTGCGTACAACTCCTCCTTGGTGGTCCTGGGGTTGAGGAGATCCCGTAGGAAGAGGAGGGTGTCTATGCCGCAGACACTCAGGAAGAGGGCCTTCTTCTTTGCCGCGTCCACCTCATCGTGGTAACTGAAATGGTTGTCCGGGGTCTCCAACCAGGCATCCCATTTGTGCGGTTGGGAGATGTCGAAGGCTTGGAAGTGAACTGGAGGCACGGCCATCTTACCCCGGTTAGGCGAGTTGTAGTGGCTGGGTACGAACGTCGAAGCTGGGCAGAAAGCGCGCTGCTCTCGGGGTCAGCGGCGAGGCTCGGGAGCGGTGCGGGGAGCAGCAGGCTCGATGCGAGGCTTGGGAGCGTGGGTAGCTTCAGTTGCAGTGAGCGGTGCGGTGCTGCTCTCGGGGTCAGCGGTTCGATGCTCGTGAGCGGTGCGATGAGCAGCGGGGCTCGATGCAATGCTCTTCTTCGTGGTTGCTGTTCATGGAGGGAGTTGGCATCCCATCCTCGTTGCCAGTGAAAAGTACTGAGACTGACGAGTGATTTCAGCTCTCACATACTTTATTAGTTGAAGAACAAAACAACTAAGCCGGCTCGCAGGCCGGCTTTTATCCCGAAGTGAACCCACACCCCAAACACACACAACACCCATGATTTGCTATTTACAGTTAATTGAGTTACCCCGGGCTCCTCTATTGGAAGAATGTGAGGAGCCTACAATCTATTGTCTAAAGGACCGAAGCTCAGGCCCTTTGCCTGACTGCGCGGCGGATCAGTCTGAACAGGTCCGAGCACATGGTTGCCCTGAGTCCATGTTTCTCCATGGATACACTACACTATTTCATAGTTGTAGTATAAAGAAATTGATCTCCATTTGTTTATTTAATGTTTGACATAGTTCTGTTATTTTAGTAATGCAAGTAAAAGCATTTAGGGTTTTTTTTAGCATATGAACGGAGGCTAGGGTAGGCCAGTTTCACATCACAGTTGAATGAAGTTGCTTTTACAACTATTAAAGCTGCATACCTACAAACAGAAGAGTATAAAGGTCTTTCTGCTTAGGGATATGCTTTATTCAGCCCTGGTCTGTGCATGCGTATGTGTACATACACATCATAGATTTGCTCTTCAAAGGACATACATACTGCCTCCTAATAGAATACTGATTGTCTGTTCAACCTTCTCACAATTTAGGCTTCCCCCCCTTCACTGCCATTCATGTTTAATCTGATCAAATGTTTCTTTGGTGCTTTTTTAAAGTTTGTAAATTAAAACATTTGAAAAATTGATCCAGAAGTTTTCTTCATGACTGACACAAGGATCAGCCAGTCACCACTGAGCAAATGTGACTTTTGATGCCAACCAAAGGTATAAGTTTTTTATAAATTCAGTCCAGTGGAGATGACTCTACATGTTTCCCAAAAGCAGTAGGGTTTACTTCTTCCACAGTAGGCTCAGTATTAAAAGCGGGTACAGTCTCCTGTGAAAGTTTCCATCTTTGAATAGGAAGCAGATCATTTATTTGGCAACAACTGAGGTTCTTGATTTCCAAAAGATACACTGATAAATATGCTCACCCCATGCTGAAAAGTTACAGATTGCAATAATCAAAGAGATTGTGTCATTTGACTAGACATAGGACAGGTAGTAACTTAGATATGAAAGCTGAAAATATTTTGCACTTGATGTTTGGATCTCAATTACAATAGTAGATAAGACAGAGGAAGAAGTAATTATATGGAGAGCTAATTTATAATTCATGCGCTGTGGTGATAAAGTTCACATTCCTGCTTTTTTGTTTGTTTTTGAACCATAACTGCAGTGTTTGCAAGTTATCTGTATGGCTGTCATGGCTGTAGCTGCTTTCTTAGTGCATTTAAAAGAGGGGGAAAGCTAATTTAATCAGCTTTGCTCATTCAGTAGTTTCTCTCTGAATTCATAGTTTACAGCACTACTGTTTTCCTGAGGGTATTTTTTTTGTTCTCTTTCTCACTCCCCACATATCTTAATTGTCTTTAGCTAACAATCCTGTGTTCCTTCATAACATGATGCAAACCAAAGTAACAAGCTTCTTATAAATTCAGTCCAGTAGAGATGATTGTGCATGTGTTCCAAAAGCAGTGGGGTTTACTTCTTATGAAGGAACTCTGTCCTTTCACAAAATAAATGCTACCGTATATGCACATATCATCCCAAAGCATATCGCTCAATTTATCAGAGGCTGAAACAATGCCAGGAACTGAATTTCCTACTAGGCACAACTTATGTTATCGAGGACATGTAAGCAATTTTTTCCTTAGGGCACTGATTTTCAGCATTCCAACTCTGTTCTTTAGCAGCAAAAGTGCTCCTAAACATTCCATGCTGATACACCTGTTCAACCAATGCTTTAGTAGGAAGAGGAAACCATGGCAGTGGCCAAATCCCACAATGTTGTTGCACAAGCAAAGCATTTCTTAAATTCAGGCACAACAGATGTCATCACTATTCCTGAACTTGGCCTTTCTTTTGGCATTCTGATAACATCTAGACACTGGGGATTGTACATTGATGTGTTGTTCCTGTTGTTTCTGTTACAACATAATACTTGTGTGCTGCACAATGAGATTAAGAGATTCAGGAGCAGTTATAGCAGGTTGAAACATAATGAACCTTTTCAGGTCATCTGTGACCAATAGTCCTGTATGGGTTTTTGACAAGGGATGTTCCATTTCACTGAGTACGGGGTGTCTAAAGGCTGCAATAGATTTTCCCTTACCAGTCTATACAGATTTCAGAACTTCTTAGTTGGTTTTTAAAACACAGTGCCATTTTCCCCTTACAACAATTAAAATTCCTGAAATCATGCCCTTGGGATTTGTTCACATAGCATATCCTTCTTTCTGGGACATATTTAGGAACAAGCAAGGTTATTCTCACACAGTTAAGTAGACTAGAGGGATAAAGTTAGCTTTACAAAGGGCTTTCAGGTGGCTCATAAATTTTGATTGGCAGCAGTTTTATGATAAATATTTCCCTTGATTTGATTGCAATTAATGCTAAACCTATCAAGTTAGGTCTACAGAGATCTGTTCTACTAAAAAGACAGAAATTGGTGTACTATGTTCCTCCAGGGAAATCTACCTGTACATAAATTGCCCTTTCTAAAAGATAAATTCTGTAGTGCTTTGATCCAACACTTTCATCTGAGTTTTTTATTTTCTTTTTTAAAAACAGGAGTGAAAGACTAACAAAGTTTTGATCTAGCATAAATTTTCATGGACTTGTGCACACTTTTTTCTGATACAAGTAAGTGGATTCTTTCTATGCTTTCATTTTATGCAGAAGGTACAAAAACAGCAGGGTTAGAGGTTCATGAAATGTAGAAAGTACTGGGTGAAATGTAATGATATACAATTGAAATGTAATAGAACTGAACTGAAATAAAATGAACTGAACAAATCTAATAATGAAAAAAAATACAGATACATAGTTATTTTACACTACATCTGTAACGGTAGGGAGTACCAAGTTTTGCTAAGGTAATTACTCTTAACAGAATAAGCCCAAGTCCTGATTCAAGGAGGGAGGGGATATAACATCCCAGTCCAGGAGCTTTACACTGGGATTTCCTTTTGAAGCTTTTTTATTGTTTCTTTATATCTATCACTGATAACATCAGTGACAGAAAGTCCTGGGAGTGTGAAATGTTTCTGAATACTGCAATTTTTAATGTCAGGTTTTACATCTGTTTTTCTTTTTGCATAGAGACTAAGCTGTTCATCCTATGTGGAAAGGGAAAAACTGCACTGTTTAGATTGGAAATTTGTATAGGGGGTAGTGCTAGATGGGCTTCTTGTCTTGTTCTTGTAGAACCACCCCCTCCAAGTTCCTTTTTATCTTGTAAGAGAAACAATACAAGAGCCCATATTCTTTTCCTTGTGGAGCAAAAGGCCCACCAATTTTGATGAGAACAAGAGCTCAGAGAAAATGTTCCCTTCCTCCTGCACAAACTTCTCATTAAGATTTCAACTTCCTGCCACTGTTTTTGGTCTTAAAGAAGAGAAGTGAAGCAATCATTCATGTGATTCCAGACTGTGTGCAGTTTGATACTCGTCATTTTAGATCCGTGTGTTCATTATTCCTGCACCTGAGGTGTTCATTTCAGAGACACTGGGTATAAGACAGCTATGTGAATCATAATTCAGAAATGATTTAATAGGCCCATTTTGCACAGCCTCTGGGTGCTCATGTATGGCTAATATGAATGGACAAATAGCTTTCTTTCCCTTCTGGAACCTTGTTCTTCCAAGGTCAAACTGCAAGAGATATCAGGATAACCTCTTCAGTCCATTAAAAATAAAGCCATAGTGGAGAGATGAGTCCTTTGCTGTGCTCTGGAGGTCAAGAAAGTGGAATTCATTTTGTTATTATCTTCTGTTCTGAAAATAGTGCCTTGATTTGGTAAGAGTAATACTCCATGTTTCTCTATTGACTCAAGGTCTGTCTAAGGAAATACTTAAAAAACAAATCCATCTTTTTGATGTGAGGTAGGCTATTTTGGACACAATATTATGTAATCATGAATAGACCTTTTTAAAGGAGAAGGCCTAAGATTTTCACTATACCCATTTCAAGGAGCACTTCACATTAAAATAATAATTTTGCGCTGTCAAGTTGCAACTGACTTATAGCGACCCCAGGATCATGGGGCTTTCAAAGCAAGAGATGAGTAGAGGTGTTTTGCCATTGCTTTCCTTTGCAGAGCAACCCCAGTCTTCCTCAGTCGTCTCCCATCTAAGTACTAACCATAGGCAAACCTGCTTAGTTTCCAAGTTCTGATGAGACTGGGCTAGTCAAGGCTATTTAGGCTTGATTCAAATACAGTCGCATCCATCATTTAAAGGCCCATCCATCATTTAAAGGCCCAACAGTAACTTAAAAAGCCCTTGGGTCATGTTTGGATCCTTCTTAAGGACTTCCAGTAAGATGTCCCTCATTGGGAACAGAATTCCTTGATGTGTTGGCTCAGTTCAGGTCCAAGAGACTGTGCCACATGGGGACAGCATGCTTATACCTCCCTTTGTGCTGTTTTCCTAACCTGAAACTGCTCTGAAGAGGAAGATGTTTGTTCCAGTGGAGAAATCTACAGGGCAGTCTATTATGCATTGGTGTTTTCCCACACTTTCACCATGCATGTCCATCTGTTGTTGGTTTTTTGGTCATTCTGCATTCCCATCGCTTTCACTGTGCAGGTCCTTAAGTTTTTTCCCCCATTCTGCATTATTTTTCCTCTCTTCAGTGTTCAGTTCACTTTCAGTTTGCTGTTTGCCCAGTTTTTTTAGAGTGCTTTTGTGGCAATTTCCCCCTTGCTTCACTTCCAAGCTGAAAGTAATTCAAAAGCATATAGATTCCATTGGATTTTTCTCCTCTGTGCCCCTCCTCCACACATATTGAGGGCATTCTCACCATCCTTATTGGTTAGTTTCTTGCTAGCCGTGTTTCTTGAAACAGGAGATTCTTCAATCTGTATTTACTCCTGGGTAGCCATCCTATGGCAAAACATTAGCAGTTCTCCCCCCTTCATCACTGTACAAGTTCCATTGTTGCATAGGTTTTCCATCTTTAATATTTTTTTAAACAAGTGTGCTTTTTAAACAAGTGTGCAGTGGCAGGAAGTTGAAATCTTAATGAGAAGTTTGTGCAAGAGGAAGGGAACATTTTCTCTGGGCTCTTGTTCTTATCAAAATTGGTGGGCCTTTTGCTCCACAAGGAGCTTTTTAAAACAAGTGTTCCCCCTTTGCTGGGGGAAGCTTCTATTTAAGGCAGCACCTTGCCAGAGGCACGAGACATTCTGTAAGACGCCCAGGAAGAGCCAGATAGGGCCCTAGTCTCCTTGGGTTCTCAGTAAGATAAGTAGACTTCTACAAGGAGAACCACATAAATACAAAGGGTTTCAAAAGGGGGATTATATATAATTGTTATTTAAAAAGCAATTATGAAGCCAGAATGCCAGCAGGGGGTTGGGGGCTATCCAGTGTTTTGCACGGAGTGTCACGTGCCCACTGGACAGAAGTTTTGGGTGTGTGCCCGGTGCAAGGAGCTCCTGGTTCTCAGGGAATGAGTTTGCTCCCTTGAGGCCAAGGTGGCTGACCTGGAGAAGCAGAGACAGTCAGTTAGGTGTATGGAGAAGACTCTCAGGGACTTGTTAGATATGTTACACTCTGAATATGGCAGCCCTGCTGCTGTCAGGGAGCATGAGGGTCGAGGGGAAACAGGGCACCATGCTGCAGATAAGGGGAATATGTCCTCAGAAGGTACCGCTTCTTCAGCTGGTGAATGGGTATCCTTTCGCACCAAGGAAGCATCCCTTGGCAGGGAGGGGGGGAGGGGGCTCTTGGTAATTGGTGATTCGGTCCTTAGGCAGGTAAACAGCTGGGTGGCAAACCCATGTACTGACTGTATGGTGACTTGCCTTGTGTTGTAGATAGGCTGGTAGATAGTGCTGGGGAGGAGCCAGTGGTTGTGGTACATGTTGGCACCAACGATGTGGGGAAATGCAGTCGTGAGGTCCTGGAGGAAAAATTCAGGCTGCTAGGCAGGAAACTCAAGGCCAGGACCTCCAAGGTAGCTTCTCAGAAGTGCTACCTGTTCCACGTCTAGGGCTGGAGAGACAGGCACAAATCAGGAGTCTTTTTTTAAAACTTTTTTTTAATCAGATTTTCCACTTAATAGAACCTACAAAAATATATACATATATTTGAGTCTACACTTCCCATACTTCATTTATCCAAACATACAGGCGTTCCCATCTTTCACAGAAAGAATTATCATCTTTCCCTTGCAGAATCAAACTTAATCTGTCCATTTCAGCTGCTTCCAATAATTTAGCTCCTAACTCTTCTCTTGTGGGTATTTGCTCTTGTTTCCAATATTTTGCAAGTAATATCCTAGCCATCATTAGTATATATACTAACATGTACTTATCATTTCGCTTTATGTTTTCCGGTATTAAGTTTAACAATGCTATCTCTGGAGTTAACTCTACTTTCAGGTTCATTATGCCTAATATCGTCTTCTGCACCATCATCCAATATTTGGTGACCTTACCACATCGCCACCACATGTGGAAAAATGTCCCCACATTTGCCTTACATTTCCAACAATTCTTGGAAATCTTTGGTTGGCACTTAGCTATTTTATCTGGGGACCAATACCAGCGATGAAATACTTTATATTTTCCTTATAACTAATAGCTCTCATATACTTCAAAGATTTCCATATATTCTGCCATTGCTCTATCTCTATAGAGTGCCCTATATCTTTCATCCAGGTTACCATCACTGGAGTCACTGTCTCATCCTGTAAGTATTCTTCTAACAAAAATCTATATAGTTTCTGAACCAGTTTATCGCTTGTTGACAACCAGATTTTTTCCAATTGTGTTTTAGACTCTTGGAATCCAATTTTAACATCTTTAAGGTATCTAGTTTGGAGCTGCATATTTTCCTACCATGATAATTTTATTTTATGCATCTTCAATAAGGTTTCTTCTGATTTTAATTTATTATTTTCATCTAATAACGTTTCATAGGTTTCCTTGTTACACGGCTCTATAATGGATAGTTTTATAAACGCTTCAAGAGGTGATACCCGTTTTGGAGTCTTCTTATAGTATCTTTCCTTAATTTAATTCCAGATTGGCAGTAGAGCACCTCTTATCATATGGTGTCTAAAGTTTGAATGTATCTTATCTTTACCATACCACAAATAGGCATGCCACCCCATGTTCCTCCAAGCTTAGGATCCTAGTGTTATCTAAAGTTAACCACTCTTTTATCCATCTCAAAGCAGCCGCCTGATAATACAATTTCCAATTTGGCAGTCCAAAGCCTCCTCTTTCCTTTTTTTCCTGAAGTGACTTCAATTTAATTCTTGATCTCTTATGATGCCAAATAAATTGTCTTATATTTTTATCTATTTCCAGAAAAAAAATGGAATTTTTTAATATGGGTATATTTTGGGCTAAAAATAGAAATTTTGGTAGTATCATCATTTTAACAGTAGCAATTCTGCCCATTAAGGATATCTGAAGCCCTGTCCACCGAGATAGCTCATTCTTAACTTCATTAAGAAATTTATAGTAATTATCCTCCAATAACGTGCTACTTCTATTGGATAATATTATACCCAGGTATTTCACTTTCTTCACTATCTCCACCTTGGTTGTTTTATATAGTTCTTGATTTACCTCAAGTGGGCAATTTTTAGTTAACATTTTCGTCTTCTTCAGATTAATTTTTAATCCCGCAATACAGCCAAATTCTTGTAACTCTTTTAACAGATGCGTGCTAGATGATATTGGATTTTCCATAATAAAGACAACGTCATCTGCAAAGGCCAATAATTTAAATTCTTCCCCTTTTATTCTAAGACCTTGTATTAAACTATTTTCTCTAACTGCCTCATTTAATGTCTCAAGTGCAAATATAAACAGTAACGGTGATAGCGGGCATCCTTGACGCGTTCCCTTCTGTATCTCTATAGTCGATGTCATATCACCGTTTACAATTATATTTGCATATTGAGTTTTATAAATCGCTCTAATCATTGTAAAGAACAAATCATCAGCAATCCACTTTTCTAATTTCTGGAGTAAAAATTCCCATGACAGGTTATCAAAGGCTTTCTCTGCGTCCATAAACATTAATACCATTTGCTTCTCAGTATGATGTTCAAAATATTCTATGACATTAAGAATTGTTCACATATTATTTTTTATATATCTTCTTGGAAGAAATCCTGCCTGATCTTGATGGATGACCTGAGCTAAAACCCTCTTCAGTCTTGCTGCTAGTATGTTTGCATAAATCTTATAGTCTACATTCAAAAGGGATATGGGTCTATAGTTTTTAATATCTATACTCTCCGCTTCCGGTTTGGGAATTAAAGTGATCACTGTCTGATACCAAGAGTTTGGTAGCTTCCCCAACCTTCTTATAGTTTGAAGTAATTCCTTAAATGGTAAGGCAATCTGCTCCTCGAGCACTTGATATAGTTCAGCAGGTATACCATCTAGTCCCGGTGCTTTTTCCTCTTCTGTTTTTTAATGGCCTCAACTATTTCACATGTCGTAATACTTTCATTCAACCTGTCCCTATACTTCTGTTCCAATTTACTGGATCTTGCTTTTAGATACAAACCTATTTGATCTGACACTTGCTTTTCTTGCTTATATAAATTTCTATAATATTGCTCTACTATATCTTTTATTTCTTGTAATCCATATTTAATCTCCCCATTGTCATTTCGTAAGGCTACTATGGTACGCTTTTGTCTCTCTTTCCTAAGTCTATAGACAAGCCACCTTGTTGGCTTATTTGCATTGTCAAAGTAATACTGTTTTGGCATATTCTATATTTTTTGCTACCTCTCGTGATAGCAGTAAGTGCATCTCATGCTGCAATAGCTACAATTTACCCATCCTTCCATCCTTTACCTGGTTTTTGAGCTTATCTTCCTGTCTCTTAATTTGAAGCCCCAATTCTCTATAACCTTCTTCTCTTTTCTTCCTCCTCCACACTTCCTGGCTTATGCACCACCCTCTTATGTAAGCTTTAAATGTCTCCCATATTATATCTCTTGGAACTTCCTGACACAAATTCCTTTCAAAAAAGGCTTGAGTTTCTAATTGGGTCTTTTTAACAAAGTCTCTGTCTCTCAGCAAGTCTGCATTCATTCTCCATCTAGTTCTTTTTCATACCTCTTTAAATGAAATCAAGATGGGATTATGATCTGCGAAGGTTTTGGGTAATATATCTGCTTCTAATAATTGATTTATCCAACCTATCGTTACCCAAGCCATATCTATTCTAGACCAAGAATTGTGTCTTGCAGAATAGAATGTAAAGTCCTTTGTTTGTATATTTCTAATTCTCCACGCATCAACTAAACTGTATTCGTCAGCCATATCTAAAAAAGTTTTTGGGAGTGTCAATCCTGCTGTTTTTTTCTTTTGCTGTGATTTTCTATCCAAATCCTTATCAAAGACTGCATTGAAATCCCCAATAATACACATAATGGCAATATCACTTTTAGCTAGAACGTTATACAGAACCTTGTAAAAAACCTCTTGATTTTGGTTTGGTACATAAATGTTTACAATCAAACTCTCTTCCTCCTGTCTCCTTATCTTAACTATTACTATTCTACCGTCTTCATCAGCACAAACCAATTCCGGTGACAATGATTCCCTAACGTACGTTACCACACCTCTTTGTTTCTTCTTATCCACTGCTATGAACTCTTTACCTAGTTTCTTACAAAATAAATACTTAACATCACTTTTCTTTATATGAGTTTCCTGTAGACAAGTAATTTCAGCTTGTAATTTTGCTGCCTGGTGAAAGGTTTTTCGTCTTTTTTGGGGACTATTAAGTCCATTCACATTAATAGATAAGATTTTAAAATTCTTAACACTTGGTCTGTTCATTTATTTTCTAGGCATCTGTGTCTTGCTTCTATATTGGAAGTGTGTTAACATCTGTGAGGGGGTCCTCTTTAAATCTTTTTTCCCTTTTTTCACCGGTTTTCCCTTTCCTTTTTCATGTTCTCTCTCTGGTCTTTCCTCTTCCCCTTCTACACCTTGACCTTCTTCATCTTCTTCCAATTCTTCCCGCTTCTCCTCTTCTATGTCCTCTTTTTGCCATCCTAACTCTTCACCTTACTGTTCTAAGAAATTTTCTACTTTAAATATAGAGTCGAGCCTTTGCCTTCTGCCTGCATATGTGAACAAAACTCCTTCTGGGACCAGCCATCTGTAGGCGATATCATTTTTCCTCAGTACGCTTACCAAGTTCCCATAATTCCTTCTCCTCTCTCTCACCCTCCATGGAGTTTCTTTTAGGAAATTAATTTCAGCTCCTTGAATCAGAACTTTTTTCTCATTGTTTGCCTTGATTATTTTATCCTTCATTTCCCTTCTATAAAATTTAATGTGCGTTTCCCTCGGCTTTTGATTCTTCCTTGCATATGCCAAAGTCCTACGATATATCACATCTATTTCACGGGTGATTTCCTCCTTTGATCCTATATCTAATTGTTCTGCAAGGGATTCTGTTAAGACCTCCTTTAAATCTCTTTCCAAATTTTCAGGTATATTCTGACATCTCAGAATCAAGGCCGCCTTATCCATTTCCATCTGAATTAGGGTTTCTTCCACCTTATCATTTTTTAGTTTTAATTCCTGTATCTCATATTCCAAATCATTGACCTTTTCCCCCATCTTATAACCTTTTTTGATATATTTATTTCTTGTCTATTTTCACTTATTTGATTTCTAATTTCTTCAGTTTCAGATTTTATGTGCTTGGTTAAAGCATCAATTTTTTCATGGATAGGGTCAATTTCTTTCTTCATAGCCTGAGATACACATTCCTGGATCATGGATTTGAAGTCTTTAAGTGTCAATTGTGTCATACTCATTGTGTTAATTTTCAATTGTACCTGGCTGGGGGAGGGTATTGAGGCTTTTCTCCCATTACTGCCGCTACTGGCTGCCATATATTGCTCTCAGTGTTCTATTAATTTTTTTTAATACAACTGTTAGGGCAATCCCTTAGAGAAATCTATGCTGCCACTAATTCTGTATTCTTAAACTAATTTATCTTTTTGCCCTGTTTCTACTTCTTCATCTTTTTATTCAAGAGCTTCTCTATTCCTATCTCACCCCCAGTTTCTTTTAACTTTGTACACCACTGTTTTACATTCACTGACTTTCCAATCTTTCCAGCCTTTTGGTCTCAATCCTTTTGTTTCTTCCTTCACCACAATGTCACTCTTCCATGGCTGTCAATCTCCTGTTAAGCTCCTCCTGGCCGCTCTCACGTTTCCTGGCTCCGTCTCTCCACTTCCTGGTTGCCGCTATGCTGTTTCCCAAGCTTGTCTGCCTCCCGATGTCACGCTGCTGTAGCTGCTGTAGTTCCGCCCTCCTAGTACATCGGAGCTCTATGTCACCTTCTGCCTTGCCGCGTCCTCGCTTGCTATTTCCCCGCTCCTCCCAAAATAGCTCCGCCAGTAGTGTGGGCATCGACTGCCTTTAAAGCGACATTCCCTCGGCAAAAAAGAAAAAGAAAACAAACGGTAGGGGAAGGCGAATGTTTCTACCATGGCTATGTCTAACCGCTAAATCCCCCTTCCCCCCACCTCTGTAGAAATCAAAATAAACGCGGCTTTTAACTCTTAATGGCACTCTACCTCACCTGATAGCTGCTTTCCCCTCTACTTTAGCCACTTAGTCTACCCAGGTCTGCCTAAGTCCGCACCCACCCTTACACATTAGTAGCAAACTTGTAACTTAAACAAATAACTTAGCTTCAGAAAAATAGCTGGTAAAATCCTCATGTCTTCGCTTTGTACTTGTTATGACTCCGTCGGTGTCTCTCGGCTTCCCTGCTGCTTGGCATCCTGGGCATCCTAGGCGTCAAGCTTCCAGCTGCTCCCCGCTTCAGAGGCTGCTAGTTCTTCTAGGGGTTGAGCAAATCACCCCTAAAGTCCAGCACAAATCTCCTTGCTTCTGCACTCTCTCCGTGAGCGCACTTAAGGTGTTGGAAAACACCTAGAGAGCTGTGAAAAGGCTGCTTGGTGAGGAGCGTTCCTCACACCCAGCCGTTCTCGTGAAGACCAGAACCAGATCCCCAGATCAGGAGTCTTAATGTGTGGATGACACAATGGTGTAGGGGGGAAGGATTCAAGTTTATTAGACACTGGGATGCTTTTTGGAACAAGAAGGAGCTGTACAAAAGAGCTCCATTTGTCCCGAGAAGGACCCAGGCTGCTGTTGCTTAAAATCAAAAAGGTGACAGAGCAGTTTTTAAAGTGGATATTGGGGAAAAGCCAACAGGAGATGAAAAGTCTCTGGTTTGGGATGGCTCATCTCAAAGAGATGAAGGGGTAGCTGTTACTTCTCTACAAGGAAAAGGATTAGAATTCTCCACTGAGACTTTGGCGAACGATATGGACTGCCTGGCAAGGTCTTGAGGCAGCAAGAGGAAGGTTGTGGGCTTAACATGCATGGGAAACTATAGGTGTTTATACACAAATGCTAGAAATGTCTGAGGTAAAATCGGGGAATTGGAATGCTTGGTGTTGGGGGGAAAATAGACATTGTGGGTTGTCCCGGCCCGCGGCTCACTTGCTGTGGCTTGGAGCCGCGACCGCAGGTTGGACTGGGACTAGAGCAAGGGGGGGCAACTACGACTGAAGTTGCACCACCCCAGGGGCACACAGAGGTGGTGGGGAAGGCACTCAGTGGCCTGGCCCCGTGCTCGGGTCCACCGAGGCCGGCCTTGCCTGGCTGACCCGGCTCGGTTGCAGCCAGGTGGTGGCAGGGCGAGGGAGACAGGGAGGGCAGACTCCTGCAGGGAGGGCTGCAGACGGCCCCACCAGAAGCCCCACCAGGAAGGGAGAATGCAGGCAACAAGAGTGGTGGCGGCCGGTCCGAAACGCTGACTGAGAGGGCTCCGGCTGCTGCACCGCCCAACAACCACCCACCCACGCTGGCCCAGCCACCCAGGGCTTGAGGTTGGGCATGAACCCGGATGGGGGAGCCACGAGGGGGGGCGTCTGGGGCGGCAACAGGGGACCAGAGGCTTCAACCTCCCTGGAAGGCACCGGGGGGGCAAAACCTCAGAGTCACTTTGTAGGGACGTGCCTGGGGATGACCCCAAGGCCTCCACCACCCCCTCAAGTGCTTGGCCCCTTGGAGACCTCCCTACCTCAAGTTCATCAATGCCAGGACATGCCAGAGGGGAGAACAAATGTGCAGCCGGCTCCCAGCCCTGAGAGCTGGGAGGGGCGGAGTCTCTAGCCAGCTTTAAAAGGAGGAACACCCAAGCCAATGGAAGCCAGGAGACAGGAAGACAAGCACAGCCTGGAGCCAATGGAGCAATGGTCAAGGGGGGAGGGAGGAGTCAGGTGTTGGTGGAAGGGAATAAAAGAGTGGTGGAAGCCAGAGCTGGGGAGGAGAGAAGGAGCTTGAAGGAAGAGTCTGCCAACCTGTGAGACACGGGGAGTCTCCTCTGTATGGGCTCCAGGAGAGTAGGCTGCTGGTGGTGAAGGAACCCCAGGCCCTTTCCTACATCTGAAGCTCATGGCGTTACCCCTCGGCGTTGCCCTTCGACTGGCCTGACCCACATCGCACCCTCGCCCTCCCAGGCTGGACCAAGGACACGACATGGGTATTTCAGAAACTTGGTGGGATGAGGAAAATCAGTGGGATATGGTGATTCCTGGTTATAAATTATATCGGAAGGATGGAAGAGGAAGGTTTGGAGGTGGGGTGGCTCTGTATGTCAGAGAGGGTCCAGTAAGATTGAGAGGGTAAGAGGATTGGATTTGCTTCTGGAAATGCTATCAGTTGAAATAGTGGGCCCAAAAGGAAGCTTAACACTGGGAGTTTGTTATCACCCATCAGATCAAAAGAGAAGAGGAGGATTATAAAATGATGAATGAATTAAAGATAGCAGCTAGAAGAAATAACTGTGTCATAATAGGTGATTTTAACTACCTAGACATTGATTGGGTTGATATGTGTTCAAGTCGGGAAAAAGAGATTGAGTTTCCAGACACTCTTAATGACTGTGCTGTGGAGCAGATGGTCACAGAACCTACCAGGGGAGAGGCGATCCTGGATTTGGTCCTAAGTAATGCTCAAGACCTGGTGAGAGATGTAAAAGTGATTGCACCACTTGGGAACAGTGACCATAATGTTATTGAATTTAACATTTGTATAAATAGGGAGTTGCCCCAAAAGACTAACACAAACACTTTTAACTTTCAAAGGGGTAACTTCTGTGATATGAGGGGACATGTGAGGAAGAAACTGAAAGGAAAAATAGAAAGGGTGAAAACCATTGGGGAAGCTTGGAGACTATTTAAAACTACAATCCAAGAAGCTCAGAAAAAATATATACCACAGGCAGTGTTCCCTCTAAACTGAGTTAGTGTGAGCTAGCTCACCATTTTTTAGTCTCTGGCTCACACATTTTTGGCTTAGTTCAGGAAGGATGGCTCCAGAGCAAACTAATTTTATGCAATAGCCAAATCACTTGCTCACAACTTTAATGCCAGTAGCTCACAAAGTAGAATTTTTGCTCACAGGACTCTACAGCTTAGAGGGAGCATTGACCACAGGATAGGAAAGGCACAAATAGGTATAGAAAAAAGCCTGCATGGTTAACAAACAAAGTAAAGAAAGCTGTAAAAGGTAAGAAGGATTCCTTTAAGCAGTGGAAAGCTAGTCTCAGTGAGGTTGATAAAAGGGAACACAGCCTGTGGCAAATAAAATGCATGTCTGTGATCAGGCAAGGAAAAAAGGAATACGAGGAGCATATAGTAAAAAGCATAAGGACCAACAATAAAACTTTCTTCAAATACATTAGAAGCAGGAAGCCAGCCAGGGAGGCAGTGGGGCCCTTGGATGACCAAGGGGTAAAGGGAGTAGTGAAGGATGATAGGGAAATGGCTGAGAAGCTGAATGCATTTTTTGCCTCTGTCTTCACTGTGGAAGATGAGAAGTGCTTGCCCACTCCAGAACCACTGATTTCAGGAGGGGTGTTGAAAGACCTGAGTCAGATTGAGGTCATGAGAGAGGAGGTCCTATGACTTATAGACAGCTTAAAAACTGATAAATCACCAGGCCCGGATGGCATTCATCCGGGAGTTCTGAAAGAACTCAAATGTGAACTTGTGGCTCTCCTGACAAAAATATGTAATCTTTCTTTAAAATCTGCCTCCATTCCTGAGGCCTGGAAGGTAGCAAATGTCACTCCCATCTTTAAAAAGGATTCCAGAGGAGATCTGGGAAATTACAGGCCAGTCAGTCTGACATCGATACCAGATAAGTTGGTGGAAACTGTTATTAAGGAAAGAATTAGTAGGCACATTGCTGAACAAAAACTATTGAGGCAGACTCAGCATGGGTTCTGTAAGGGAAGATCGTCTCACTAACCTGTTAGTGTTCTTTGAGGGGGTGAACAAACATGTGGACAAGGGGGAGCCAATAGATGTTGTTTACCTTGACTTCCAGAAAGCTTCTGATAAAGTTCCTCATCAAAGGTTCCTAAGTAAGCTCAATAGTCACGGGATAAAAGGGCAAGTCCTCTTGTGAATCAAAAACTGGCTAATTAATAGGAAACAGAGAGTGAGTATAAATGGGCAATTTTCTCAACGGAGGGTGGTAAGCAGTGGGGTACCAGAGGAATCAGTACTTGGTCTGATGCATTTTAACTTGTTTATTAATGATTTGGAGTTGGGAGTAAGCAGTGAAGTGGCTAAATTTGCAGATGACATGAAGTTGTTCAGTGTGGTGAGAACCAGGGAAGATTGTGAGGCACTCCAAAGTGATCTGTCAAGGATGGATGAGTGGTCGTCAATGTGGCAAGTGGAGTTCAATGTGGCCAAGTGCAAAGTGATGCCCATTGGAGCCAAAAACGCGAAATATAAATACACACTTATGGGGTCCGAACTGGCAGAGACTGACCAAGAGAGAGATCTTGGAGTCATAGTAGATAACTCAATGAAAATGTCTAGACAGTGTGCAACTGCAATAAAAAAGGCTAACATTATAATGGGAATTATTAGGAAGGGAATTGAAAACAAATCAGCCAGTATCATAATGCCCCTGTATAAATCAATGGTGTGACCTCATTTGGAGTACTGTGTACAGTTCTGGTCACCACACCTCAAAAAGAATATTATAGCATTGAGAAAAGTGCAGAAAAGGGCAACTAGAATGATAAAAGGGTTGGAACACTTTCCCTATGAAGAAAGCTTAAAATGATTGGGGCTCTTTAGTGTGGAGAAATGACAGCTGAGGGGTGACATGACTGAGGTTTAAAAGATTATGCATGGGATAGAGCAGGTTGAGAAAGAAGTACTTTTATCCCTTTCTCACCATACAAGAACTCATGGGCACTCCATGAAATTGCTGAGCAGTCAGATTAGAACAGATAAAAGGAAGTACTTCTTCACCCAAAGAGTGACTAACACATTTAATTCACTGCCGCAGGAGGTGGTGGCAGCTACAAGCACGGACTGCTTCAAGAGGGAATTAGATAAGCATATGGAGCAGAAGTCCATCAATGGCTATTAGCTGCAAGTTATAGATTGGAACTCTCAGGCTGGGGCAAGTGATGCACTGTATTCTTGGTGCTTGGGGTGGGGGGTCAACAGTGGGAGGGCTTCTAATGTCCTGGCCCCACTGCTGGACCTCCTGATGGCACCTGGTATTTTTGGCCACAGTGTGACAGTGTTGGACTAGATGGCTCTTTGGCCTGATCTAACATTGGCTTCTCTTATGTTCTTATGGAGCTACTCAGTCACTGAGGGGAACTAAAAGGTTTTGGTGGGAAGTCTTGGAGTCTCAGAGCAGCTTACAATCTTCTTCCCTTCCTCTCCCCATAGTAGACGCCCTGTGAGGTAGATGGGACTGAGAGAGCTCTGAGGGAATTGCTCTTGAGAGAACAGCTCTGAGAGAACTGTGTTGTGGGAGAACTGTGAATGAGCCAAGGACACCCAGCTGGCTACATGTGCAGAGTGGGGAATCAAACCCGGTTCTCCAGATTAGAGTCCATCATCCTTAACCACTACTCCAAACTGGCTCCAAACAGGCCATCTGAGTAGAGTTGCCAGCCCTACAGCAGCAAATGCTGGAAAGTGTTTGGGGTAGTGCCTGGGGATGGTGGAGTGTCACAGGATGTGACATCACATCATTTGCAATGGTCTAGGAATCCCCCCAATTGTCAGACTCTTGGACAAAGTTACTCTCAACAACACTCTCTGGCAGTGATTTGTTTATTGAGAAATAAAGATGTTCCAAGCTAAGACTCATGCAGTGTCAGAACTAAAGTTCTGGCACCAAAACCCACAGATATACAGGGTTCAAACAAGCACCCTCCCTTGGTTCAGTCCAATGATACTCCCCAGTCATCCCATCTAACTTTCACATGCTCCATCCCCCTCCCATTAAACTGCCGTTATCTTATCTAAGACAGTGAAGCAGGCACAGGCAGTGTCCAAGGTCATCCCTGAGAAGGGAGGTATCTTAGAAGAGTTACATTGCCACTACAACAAAGCTATTCTCATGCTCTTGCACTCAATCTCCCCCCCGAATTCCAATCCTTTGCAGGCCCCAAATCTTTAGGAACCATGGCAAACGAGATCTCAAGTTTGACACCAATCTCAATAGTAAAGGCCATAGCAACTGGAGAAATTATCAGGGCATCATGCAGGATCTGATGTTACTTTCAGGTGGAGTTTTGACAAATATGGTGCCACTTCTGGGTTATACTCTAAAAAGGTAAAGGTTTCCCTTGTTTGAATGCCAGTTGAATCTGACTCTAGGGGGCGGTACTCATCTCCATTTCCAGGCCGAAGAGCCAGCACTGTCTGAAGACATTTCCATGGTCATGTGGCTGGCATGACTAAACAGTGCATGGAACGCTGTTACCTTCCCACCAAAGCAGTACCTATTTATCTACTTGCAGTTTCTTGCTTTCAAACTGCTAGGTTGGCAGGACCTGGGGCCAGAGAAGGGAGCTCACTCTGTCATGTGGCACTAAGGTCTCAAACTGCTGAGCTACTGACCTTCTGGTCTGGAATCCAGTGTCTTAAACTCTGAGCCACTACAGCCCCTGGTTATACTCTGGAGATCCCCAGAATCACTGTAGTGTTTTCCATAGAGATAAGGGAAGTTCTTAAGAGTGTCACCATGGACGCTATCCCCCTCCCCAGTTTTTCTCTCAATCATCAAATTATCAGTGTGGGGGTTTAAAGCCAAGGATGGGGTTTTTCCTGCCATCAGGCAAGCCTGTGTCTGAGCCTGGCAAGTTACTGTTCTCTATAAGCTTAAGTTGGTTTAATATTTATTCTTTTCCAGAGGAAAATCAAGAGACTGTCATTCTGGATGATCAGGAATCTTTAACAGAAATTTCTTACCACCCTCATCAAAATGCAGTTCCTAGGATTCACTGGGATAGCCGTGACCAGGGGTCATGTCGTAGAATAAGAGGTGCAGGAGCTCATTAGCATAACTCATTAGCATTACTTATTTGCATATGCCGCACCCTCTGACATCACCGGAAATGTGTCAGAAGGCAACACCCACCACTCAGGCTCCACCCCTAGGGACTGTTTTTCCACTTTGGGGGCTGTCATTCCAGTCCCAGAGTAGCCTATCTGGGCCCAGGAGGAATGCCACACATGCTGCTTTGTGCTCCTTCTGGGAGCTGGGTCGGGGCTTGCCACCGCCTGTGCTTCTAACTGCTGGAGCTCCACTCCTGTGCGCTCCTGCTTCAAATGACCCCTGGCTGTGACAGTCATATTTGTATAAAGGCAGCATAAATTTCAAGTGCTTCTCTACTGCAGGAATAATCATAACATCAGAAATATTCTGTAGTTCCAGCTCTGAGGTGAATATAGCAATGCAACAGATAAGAAAAGATTGCAGTGTTTCCATAGAAACTATACATGGTAGCATGTTTTTTCCCATAGATCAGCTTTCCCCTCTTATCGGACACCCAAAGAGAATGTGAGACTCATTAAGAAACTTTGTTCTTTAAAAAGAATGATTCTCTGTTCCAAGGAATGATTATATCTGTTTTGATTAACTGTGGGTAAGTAAGAGCTGTTGCTTGAAAATGGAAGCTTGCTTCCTCTTGTTCTTGCTTTTTAAAAACACAAGTCCTACAGGAAACGGTGCTTTGTGAGACACAATTGTCTGATGATTTCTCAGGAGGTCTTTCAAACGCAAGCTTGTTCAGGTCTGCTGCTATGCCCATACATTGTTTAGACAAGCAGCACACTGTCAGTTTGCTAGCTGGGAGAACCTTAGCAGAGGAGAAAGAATTGAAACCTGGGTGAGGTTTATTTTAAGCCAAACTATACATTATGTTTTACATGTGATCTCCACAGGGATTTGCTGCTATATAGCAGCTGCAAGTCTCCCATGACAATTCAATTTAGAAGCACTGTAGGGACCCAATTTGTATCAGAACCATGGTGTGGGGAAAGGAGGGGCTCCTGCTGTTTTCCTGATCTGAAAAGGCCCTGAGGGGCATTATTTGGCCTGTCAGGGGGCTGCACATGCAGCGCACCAATGAAGCAAATAACCACTCCAGGCCATTTCAGGTCATGAAAATGGCTCAGGGAGAAGACAGGAGCCCCTCTTTTGGTGTAGTGACTAAGAGCAGTGGACTCTAATCTGGAGAACTGGGTTTGATTCCCCACTTCTCCACATGCAGCCGGCTGGGTGACCTTGGGTGTCAGGCTCGTTAGTTAGGTCACACAACACAGGGCTTCATCAGGAGAAAACTGTTTATTGGTGTACCAGAACTAATGACACGTGCACTGGATGTCCCAGCCTATGGTCAATTTCTTGTCAGCCTGGAGTTTGTAGGCTTGTTTAGCCCCATCTAATGTCTTGCACAGCATTGGCCAGGTGGCCTGCAACCGTTTACACCAGTCTCCCACCTCCCATTCCGGCAGAGCCACATTGGACAGGAAAGGAAGAGGGAGTGCCTCGTAACCATAAGCCACCATAAATGGGGAGACTCCTGTGGAGGAATGGCATGCATTATTGTAACAAAACTCCGCGAGAGGGAGTAGCCCTTCCCAGTCATCTTGTTGAAAGTTAGTGAAACAGCAGAGGTACTGCTTGAGGGTTTGATTGACACGTTCCATCTGGCCGTCAGTCTCAGGGTGATAAGTACTGCTCAAACCCCGTTCCACTCCCATAAGACTCATCAGTTCACCCCAGAACTTGGAAACAAATTGTGAACCCCGGAACACCTGCTAAATAAATGCTTTGGCCAATAAACAAGCGGTAGGCAGGGACTTAAATGGGATGAAGTGAGCCTGCTTAGAAAACAGATCCACTACGACCAAGATGTCTTTCCTCGACTGGGGGGCAAGTCCATGATAAAGTCCATTGAGATGACTTCCCACGGTCTACCAGGCGTAGGTAGAGGTTGCAGGAGTCCAGGCGGTTTCCCAGGCCTCAGCTTGCACATAATGCATGTTTGACATGACTGAGCAAACAGGGAGAGATCTTTCCTCATCCCTGGCCACCAGAATTGGTGTTGTAGTAAATGCAGGGATTTTACAAACCCCAGGTGCCCGGCTAATTTGTTGTCATGTACCGTTAACATGACTTCACCTCACAAAGCCGATGGCACAAATAGTTTCTGACCACAGTACCAACAGCCATTAGCCCACTCCTCAACCTCCCCCTCTTTTTGTAGTTCCAGCCAATCACTGTTGCAGAGGGCGGAGGCGAACTTCAATTCCCAGGATTCAGCATCCTTTAGGGGCTGGGCTGTTGTTTGGCTGTGAGTTAGGACAGCCCCTCCCAACTGGGGAGGCGTGAACATTGAGTCAAGTACCCCCTCCCTTCAGCTATCATGCTCTGGGAGGCGGGACAACGCATCTGCCATGAAGTTAGCTTTGCCCGGAAGTGATGGAAAGTGAAATTAAACTTGGAGAAGAAATCTGCCGATCTGAGCTGTTTAGCATTGAGATTGCAGGGCATTCTGAGTACCTTGAGGTTTTTATGGTCAGTCCACACTTCAAGTGACATCATGGCCCCCTCCAGCCAGTGCCGCCACGTAGCGAGCGCTAATTTAATGGCCCCCTCCTCCTTGTCCCAAACCAACCAATTACGCTCAGTGTCAGTGAACTTCCAGGAGACATACGCAAGAGGGTGCATTTTCCCATCCTCCCCTTCCTGCAAGATGGCACCACCCATAGCAACATCCGATGTGTCCATTTGGCTGATAAATTTTTTGAGTTCATTTAGGTGCGCTAGCACAGGTTCGGATATGAACAGAGCCTTTAAGCGATCGAACGCCTCCTGGCATTCGTTTGTCCACATTAGCTTAGCGCTGGGCCGCGTACACTCCAGACCCTTTCCCTTCGTCTTTAAGAGATCCGTGAGCAGTAGGCTCACCTGGGCAAAGTTAGCGAGAAAGGCTCTGTAAAAATTGGCAAATCCTATGAACGCTTGGAGCTGCCTTCGGGTCTAAGGGGGTTCCCACCCCACCACATCCTGTACTTTGGCTGGGTCCATCTCCAAGCCCTGGGGGGAGATATGGTGGCCCAAAAAGTCTATTTCAGTGCAGTGGAATTCACATTTCGATAGCTTAGCAAAGAGTTTGTGCTTGTGCAACGTTTGCAAGACTTCCCGCACCAAATTCATGTGGGAAGCCTTATCAGGGGAATAAATCAAGATATCATCTAGATAAACAAGAATGCCCTTGAACAGGTGTTTGTGCAACACTTCGTTGATTAGATTCATGAAGACCCAAGGAGCCCCCTGGAGCCCGAAGGGCATCACCTGGTATTCAAACTGACTCAATGGGGTATTAGACACCGTTTTGTATTCATTGCACTCCTTTTTCTGGACCTGGAAATAGGCATCATGGAGGTCGAGCTTGGAGTAAATTATCCCCTTGGCCACCTTGACTAAGAGGTCCTTTATCGGGGGAGGGGGTAGGCATTAGTAGTGGACACTGCATTCAAGTCCCTGTAGTCTGTGCACAGTCTCAACCCCCCATCTTTCTTCTTGCAGAACAATACAGGGGCAGTGAACGGGGAGGATATGGGTTGAATGAAACCTCTAGCTAGATTTTTATTAATGAACTTACGTAGCTCCTCCTTCTCACTCGGGCTCATCACATACAGTTTCCCCTTAGGCAATTTCTGCCCTGACAACAGTTCAGTGGCACAGTCTGAGTGTCTGTGAGGCGGCAGCTTGTCTGCCTCCTCTTCCTCAAACACCCGTGCAAGGTCCTGGTACTCTGGGGGAATAGCATCCATCTCATCTCTAGTGAGACATGCCCACACTGGTTCATCAGGAGGGGGGGTCCCCCACGCCCCATCCCATTCGTGTGTGTGACATTGGGGTGAGATAAACTGGACTAAGCCCTCACCCCATAAAACATAAGGGTCATGGTCATGGAGCCACGGGTTACCCAGTAGCAATGAGAATTGAGCTGCCACAGTAATGATAAAGAGATGGTGCTCCCAATCTTCCCCCCCATTTGTAAAGGTACAGCCTCATATTTGCAAAGTTCTTTCATGGCTGACCCATCCATATGGGTAAAAACCAAGGGATCTGGGAGTTTAACAACCTTGGCTCCAAGTCCTGTAACAAGCAAGGAGTTGATCAAATCCCATCCACACCCTGAGTCAATCAGACCCTGTACACGCACATGGGCTCCCAATTTGGGATTCATGATAGTTACAGTCACGAAAAAGAGGGGGGTAGCTGCTCACCATTTTTTGCACCTCTGGAGTTGAGACCTGCTGCTCAGTGCCACTCACAGCAAGTCCCGTCCTTTTCCTGCCAGCTGGATCCCCTCCTCGCTGGACAACTCTGTCTCCACCTCAGGGAGGCTTGCTTGCAGGGCACACTGGGTTTGGGGGCAAGTGGTTGGCTTCTTCATTGGGGTGTCAGCTCACTTCTTCTCCAGACCTTTCCTTGGGGTACCTGAGGGCTCCAATTCCAGGCACGTAGCTGTAAAGTGACCAACTTCTCCACATCTCAGGCAGAGCCCTTGCTTCATCCACTGCTCCCGCATCCCCTCCTTCTGCTTCAGTAGCACCTTGTGTTTTGGTGTCGACAGCACACTCTTACCCAGGGTGGCCGCACTGTTGATGCAAATGGTTTTCAGGTGGCTCTCGGCTTCAGTGGCCTCTCTCATCCACGTGTTCAGGGACATGGGTTGAATGCTGCGCAGGACCGTCTCATGGATCTCTGGGTGTAGACCAAGCTGATACTGCTCTGCTAGCACCCCGTCAGGCCATCCTTGGATCTTCACAGCCTGCCGTCTGAATTCCTCTGAGTACTCCCACACCGATTTCTTCCCTTGCTTGAAGGTATGCAGAAAAGTACGGGTGTATTCAATGGCATTCGGGTCCTCATATTGAGCCCGGAGGGCCCACATGAACGCATCCAGTGCCCGGAGTGCCGGGCTGTCTTTGTTATGAAGACTTGTACCAATCGGCAGCCCACTCCCACAGTTGGGATGCAATGTAGTCCACAATGCACTCTTCATCAGGGAACAGGTGGCCCCAATGCAGGATTAATTTCTCCACTCGCACCACAAAAAACGCCAACTTTTCAGGTGTCCCATCAAATGTTGCATCCAGTAGTTCCATTGGTTGGTGCACTTCACAGGGTGGCTGCCCCAGCCCCCGATCACCTGGAAGTGGCGGGGGTGGGTTGGCTGGTAGCTGCATGCTGGCGGTCACTGGAGTGGAGGCACTTGTGCCAGTTGCCAGAGCCAGAGTTCATGCTGTACCACATCCGCCATGATTCCCAGCAGATTCCGGAATGATTCCTCGATCATTTGCATGAGTTGGTCTTGGCCTCACTCTAGCAGCTCCAAGCAGGTGTCTATGAACCCCTCAGTCTCCTCTGCCTCCTGGAGGGCTGCCCCAGCCTCCGTCTCATAGCTCAGTCCCCGAAAAGGTCGGTCGTAACGGCTCTCCCGATGCAGCCCCAGGGTGAGTGTCCATATCTCCTGGGTATCAGCATGGAACTTTCCCCAGCATGGTCCCTTCAGTTGTGTAGTCACCCTTGCCTTCATCCCACCGAACAGCTGCAGGACAGGCTCGCCCAAGTCCTTGTCTTTTGGAAGGGTGGTTGGCATGGTGGTCGACATGGTGGTTGGCACGGTAGTCGTAGGGGCCATTTCCCCAGTCGTAGCTGAGATGATGATCTCTTCCTCACCATCACTCATCTTAGGATTGAGAGATACGGGTTGAGGGAACAATGATTCCTGACACTTTGTCAGGCTTGTTAGTCAGGTCACACAACACAGGGCTTCATCAGAAGAAAACTGTTTATTGGTGTACCAGACTAATGACACATGCACTGTTTGTGTCAGGAATGCCCGGGAACAGGAGGGCCTCCTGAATCATATTAGAATCAAACACCCCCCCCCCCACAAAGCTGAAGCCAATGAGTATAGTTCGTGCGGGTGGGCAAAAGCTAGCAAACAATCTAAAAGCTGTTGGTTCCCAGCTTAGGAGTTCTGCAGCTGGAACTTCTACAAGGTCAAGCAGTGATAACATACAGACAGTGAAAACGGTAATGGTCAGAGGCTGGTGGACTAAGAGTACCCCTCCACATTCCATAACCATATCAGGGCTACCTGACATCGAGTCAGTCACAGTTCTTTCAGCTTTTCTCCCAGGAACAGTTCTCTCAGAGCTCTCTCGGCCCCACCCACCTCACAGGTTGTCTGTTGTGGGGAGAGGAAGGGAATGAGACTGTAAGCCGCTTTGAGACTCTGAGTGAAAGGCAGGGTATAAATCCAACTCTTCTTCTCCTCCCATGGCATTATGATCCTAACCAGTAATGGGCCCCTGTGGGGTTTCTAAATTGAGTTATCACAGGTAACTTACAGCTGGTGCCCTGCTAAAAGCCCCCATTGGCACATGTTAAATATAACACATAGTTTGGGCCTTAGCCTCAATCCTGATAAACAGGATTCTTGAAGGATTTTAAGTTTTAATCTAGCACAACATTTTGTGGACTAAAGTAAGACCTTGGCTGGCAACCCCCCAGGAGTATTGGGATGTGTGTAGACCCTGGAAACTGATGTAGCATGACATGACTTCCAGTTGCATATCTGGAAATGATGTCATGGTGTTGCACAACACTAGGAATTTCCACTATTGCTATGGGTTTTTAGCATAAGAATTTGGAAAATTTCTGGCGCTTTACATGATGTCACTCAATGTTGGTATCCCCACCTCAATATTTGCTCCTGCTACTCCATCAAGTGGCAGTGGGAGCCAGAAAGGTGGAGGTTGCTCTCATGGTGGGCAATATGGTGGGCAATCCTAACCAGGGCCCATCTTTTTGGCTGTAGTGAGTGGATCCTCACAATGTAGGCAATTATGTAGGAGGTGTGTAGAAACAAATAAAGAGGAGGGTCAAACAGCCATGAGATGCAGGAATGGGGGGGGGTCAACAGTGGGAGGGCTTCTAGTGTCCTGGCCTCAACTGATGGACCTCCTGATGGCACCTGGTATTTTTGGCCACTGTGTGACAGAGTATTGGACTGTATGGGCCATTGGCCTGATCCAACATTGGCTTCTCTTATGCTTACAGGATGAAGTGTAATTACATAAAATTAAAATTTAGTAATAAAAATACAGAGACAATTTACTATGTATGTTAAGATAGTTAATCCTTGTAATAGTGGGAATCCCAGGTTTTGTTAAAATAATAGCAGGCTGTACACCTACAGTCAGAAATCCCAAGTCCTTGGTTTGTGGCAGGATCTGCTTCCTAAATTTGTGTTGCCCTCTGCTACTGGCAGGTTAGAATGCTGTCTGTAATCAAGGAAAGGCCTTCTGACCAAGGCCTGTATGTGTGTGAGAGAGAGATCATTACTGAACATCACTGGTTACCAGCCTGGCTAATGAATACTTTGCAAGAACTGAGTGTATGCCAACAATACAACCCTCCCAAATGCACTGTGCAAGGATTCTATCGCAGCACAGCAGAAAAATTTACACAGAGTGTTTTGTCTGATGCTAGAAAGTCCGAAAACCACTAGTTTATACAATGAAAATGATTCAGGAGGATTTACATTTTTTACCTAGGAAAGCTTTATGCATCTCCCTTAATTAAAAAATGCAGATTGACTTAAAATCAGAACTACTTCAGAATTTATTGCTTGGCAGAGCTCAGTTTCATTTATTATTGGGGATGTGTGACTTCTGGTGTGAGATTTAGTATTAGGAGGGGCACAAACCAGGAAAATGTGGTTTGGTTCATGGTTCATGGCCAAACCACGAATCAAACCACAAACCAAACCAAACCAAACCAAACCAGAAGGCCCATTTGCAAACCAAGCTGGATCATGGTTCATGGCCCTGTAAACTCTGCAGAAGACAGCCCGAAAAACAGCTGTGTGTGTGTGGGGGGAGCACAATTGATTTCAGCTAGTTCAGAAAGTTCTACTTTTTAAAAAGTCTTTTGGCAGAAGTCAGTCCTCAATAGATGAGGACCTCTGTAACCTCATATTGTGAAAATTGCACTGAACGAATTGAGGTTTATTACTGCATTGATTCTTGCAAAGATCCATCATGCTTACCAGTGTGCAGTATGTACATGGTGATCTTAACTTTCTTTTTCAATTATTATTCCATACAGCATAACACCAGCCCAGAGATCTGTATGCAAAGTGAATAACGCAAAGATTTGCTCTGGTTATTTTAACATAGTGGATAAGCTAACAATCAGGCCATTCACTCTTTGTTTCTTATCTGCCATGAGCACCTTCGCTTAAGTGGCTTATGGCAAATTTCCTTCAGCCTCATAATCTGGCAGTAATTTGGAGATAATATTTATTTAGATTATTTCTATGACACTTCTCCAGAGAATGTGCTCAAAGAGGCTTACAAAGTAAAACATAAAAACATAAATAATAAAAGACATTAACTATAACCCATCAAAAGCATTGAAAGAAAAAAGCATTAGGAGTAACCCGAAAAAAAGCAGTTCTCAGGCTAGAAGTAGACTGTAAAAACAGTTTTGAAAGATCAACCCTACTGATCTACCTTACTGCAGGATAATGTATGTGAAGCACTTTCAAACCATAGAGCACTGTTATTAGTGTTACATATTTTGTTGTTATTAAGCATGCATTATCTTTCAACAAATGAAAAATGTAGAAGTGAATGAAAGAAAGTTATCTGAAACAGAAAGGTATAAGTGCCAGAAGTTGTTGGGCTCATAAAGACTGAGTTATAGGAACTGCACAAGTAAAGAAAGAAAGAAGGAAAACAGAATATGACTTAAGAGCATAAGAGAAGCTGTGTTAAATCAGGTCAATGGCCCACCCAGTCCAACACTCTGTGTCACACAGTGTCCGAAAACCAAGTGCTGTCAGGAGGTCCACCAATGGGGCCAGAACTCCAGAAGACCTCCCACTGTTGTCCCCCAAGCACCAAGAATATAGAGCATCACTGCCCCAGACATAGTGTTCCAACTATAGGTAATAGGTAAAGGTTCCCTTGCTCAAAAGCCAATCAAATCTGACTCTAGGGTTGTGGAGCTCATCTCCATTTCCAAGCTGAAGAGCCAGTGCTGTCCGAAGTCATTTCTGTGGTCATGTGGTTGGCATGATTAAATGCCAAGGCACACAGAATGCTGTTACCTTCCTACCAAAGCAGTACCTATTTATCTACTTACAATTTATTGCTTTAGAACTGCTAGGTTGGCAGGAGCTGGAACCAGAGATGGGAGCTCACTCCGTCATGCGGCTCTCAGGTCTCGAACTGCTGAACTACCAACCTTCCTTGCATCTAATAGCCACTGATGGACCTCTCCTTTTTTCCTCAATATTTCTTTGCATTTTGTTTTATTGAAGAAAGAATTTTATAATTTAACAACACCACCAAAATCATTAATATTATGAAAAACAAAACTTCACTTCCATGCTTTATCTTCATATCTTCTTCATCTTCTTCCTTCTCCCAAAATTATTACATGATAATGTTTATAAGATTCTGAAACTATCTTAACTCATTATAATACATTTACAATATATTATCAAATTAATCTTTGAACTAAATTGTTCTGCAAATAATTATGCTCAGTCCTAGGAGGCCTCAAGGTTCAGGAGGGGGGGAGAACCCTCCTTCCAAGGACCGATTAAACCTTGGGGGAACATACCTGGATGCTTGCCACAGTCCCACTGCCCTTGTTGCATCAAAAAAAAAATTATATTACCCAAATCCTATTTTAAAACAGAGTCCAAACTCTCTTCAAAATCTTTGTGGAGTACAGACTCGAGTCGTTTTGACTGATGTAAGAAGAGAGCGTTCTTTCCTTCTGCCGGCTCTATTTTCTCATGGTTCAGAAGAAGAATTTAAGGCGGCCAGCATTAGTTCACCCAAGGCAGAGTTGTAGGCAGTGTAAGAGATTGAGCCATGTTGGACATGCAACTTGCCCATATGGAACGAATGATATCTTATTCCTAAATCCTGCAGTTTAGCAGTGGGGTGTCGCGGGTTCGAACAGCGAAAGTGGCATGGCACGGAGTGGGCCAGAAGAGAGTGCGAGTATCCAACTAAATACTGGAGGCTTCAGCTAGGTGCAAACTATATACATTTATTTACACACCACAGCCACCATCAAACAGAGTGTCAAAGTGCTCTGCTGCAATCATACAAATGAGGAGGAGAAACTGTACATCACTCACTGTACATTTATACAAACACCAGCCAATCAGGCTTCAGTGCTGAGTCACTGTGATAGCAGTGGCAAGACTGCCCTGAACCGGTTATAGCCAGCTCTAACAGAGATTCCTGGCTGACAGCTACCTGTCACTAGATCAAACACATCTAGCCAGACTTACAAGACATGTGGATCTCAACATGGGGGGGGGGATGCAGAAAAACTTGAATCTTCGAGCCCTGGAAGTCAAGACCGCCTCACCCTCTAGCCTCTGCAAGGATCCTCTGCCGTGTTCGAAAGTCCTTAAATTTTACCAGTATATCTTTAGTATATAATGAGGAAGTAGATTCTTCACATACCTTACCAGCGCAATAAGCTCTCTGTAGAAGGGGTGTAACACCAGCTTAAGGGCTGAAAGTGCCCGCTAATCAATTCACCATAAATATATTCATCTGTGTTACAGCTTCAACATTTGATTTAAACCTCCTGAACTTTAGGCACAACTCACAACTACGATGATCCAAAGACAAAATATGTTCCTGTGCCCAAGCATCAGAGGTGTGCCACTAATCTTTCCTTATTTCAGCTTCATCCTTCCACATACGGATGTATGAGAAAACTGAAAGCATTATGATTCTCCATAATGCACCGTGGAATAATATTCTCAACATTTGATCCTGTTGCCATATTGTCAACTAACAAGCCCAAAGTCCAGAAGCCATATTTGTCATCCTGTAGTGAATGGGCTGAACTTCTGTGATGTCACAGTGAAGCACAGCATATAGGAAGATTACTATTCTTCTGGTTCTTCTGATTGGCTTGATACAACAATATGACAAACTAGGGAGCAAAGCCCATTGTGGCGGGCCCTAGAAAGGAAGGGAGGGAGGGTGGAAGGGAGAGAGGGTTGGAGAAAGGAAGGAAGGAAGGAAGGAAGGAAGGAAGGAAGGAAGGAAGGAAGGAAGGAAGAGGGGGAAGAGTGAAAGAAAGGAGAGAGGAGGAAAGGAAAGGGGGAAAAGGAAGGGAAGAGGGGCAGAAAAGGGCTTCTCTGGGCCTACTGCCCCCATAGAAGGCCCAGAGGATGGTGGGGGGAACAGAAAAGGCCTTCTCTGGGGGCCTACTGCCCCCATAGAAGGCCCAGGGGGTGGTGGTGGTGGGGGACAGAAAAGGCCTTCTCTGGGGGCCTACTGCCCCCATAGAAGGCCCAGGGGATGGTGTGGGGGGCGGAAAGGGCCTTCTCTGGGCCTATTGCCCCATAGAAGGCCCTGGGGATGGTGTGTGTGTGACAGAAAAGGGCTTCTCTGGGCCTACTGCCCCCATAGAAGGCCCAGGGGATGGTGTGTGGGGGACAAAAAGGCCTTCTCTGGGCCTACTGCCCCCATAGAAAGCCCAGAGGATGGTGTGTGGGGGACAGAAAAGGCCTTCTCTGGGCCTACTGCCCCCAGAGAAGGCCCAGGGGATGCTGTGTGGGGGACAGAAAAGGGCTTCTCTGGGCCTACTGCCCCCATAGAAGGCCCAGGGGATGGTGGGGGGGGGGACAGAAAAGGCCTTCTCTGGGCCTACTGCCCCCATAGGAGGCCCAGGGAATGGTGGTGGGTGGTGGAAAAGGGCTTCTCTCACCTGCCTCGGCCTTGAAGGCCTGTCCCTGCGCTCACACTCCAGACGGTCCTCTCCTGTCGGAGGACTGGAGCAGACTGAGGTGAAAACACTGACCAGGGCTGACATGGGCGGGACTTCGCCAAGCAGCCAGTCAACCCTGGCCAGTGTCTTCTGAGTGCCAGTTCTTGAGCCGAATCAATTATGGCAAGCATAGAATGTAGTGGAACCAAAATTCAAATATTAATAAGGACAGGATTAGAACATTGGGCCAGCCACTTCCTCTCGGCCTAACATACTCATGAGGTGGTTGTGAGATTAATATATGGAGGAGGTCATGTATTCCACCCTGAGCTACTTGCAGATAGGATTCCCAGACCTCAGGTCTGGGGTTTCCCCCACTTCTGGGGGCTCAAATATGCCCTGGCCAGCTGTCTCTGGGGGAAGCCCTGCCCCCAAGCTGCAGCCACCTGCTGCCACCCCTCTATCTCCCTGCTAAAAGATTTAAAGGGCTTCAGCTGATTTGCGGGGAGCATGTGGCCTGCTGACCAGCTGGAGGGCCCTTTAAATCTTTTAGCGGGGGGGAGAGGAGCCGTTGCTGGCTTTAAAGGAACTTTTTGGTAGTGGGGGACACAGCATACATGGGGCTTCTTTCCCAGCGGCAATTCAGCACTTCAGATTCAGGCCCATGCTGCCGCCCCCCACTCACGAGTAGGACAGCGGTGCATGGGCCTGAATCCCAAGTGGCGAATGACTGCTGGGAAAGGAGCCCTGAGCACCCCGTGCCCCCCTCACTGACACAGGGACCCTTAAAAGGTCTTTTTGCTGGTGGAGCTGTGGCTTTCAACAGCCCTTCTCCCTCCCTGCTAAAAGATTCAAAGGGCCCTCCAGGTGGCTGGTAGGCCATGTGCTCTTCACTGATCAACTCAAGCCCTTTAAATCTTTTAGCAGGGAGGGAGACAGGTGGTGACAGGTGGCCACAGCTTGAGGGTGGGGCTTGGGGGCATCCTTGCTCCCCCAGAACACCCCCCCAAATCCCCTTGCTGGATTGACCAAGGGACCTGGCAACCCTACTTGCAGAATGAGCTGGGTATAAATCTAAAATAAAAATCCTCTTGAGTGCTGAGGGTGACATGAAGGAGCAGTGAATCTGAATGTTAAAGTCAGTGACTAACTTTTCAATTATTCAATACTGACTGCATGCTCTGCACTTTCAAAGGACACTTTCTTGGTGTCAAGTGACTGAGTGGTTCCAAAGCCAATTAAACCAAGTAGCACATATTTCAGTGCAAGAGCCTAGTGAGACCCAAGCTGTTATGTCATTTAGTGATGCCTGGCTTGTTACAGTCTCAACAATTTTTACCTTTAACCCTGGTCTTTTGAGCATGGGTAAATACCAGGAAAGGAGAACAGGAAAAATAACTTGTGTTGGTAGAAAGGTCAGACAATCAACATTCCAGGGTCTGTAACAGTAATCCTAAAGGGTTCTTTATCTTGGGTTACTCTCAGGGACTTTCGTCCATAAAATTCTGCCTACTGTTCTTAGCAATGAGTGTTTCTAGTATTTAAAATAAAGAATGATCATGAGGAAAAATTCCCGGCAGTTAACTGTTGGAAAGTTTAGGGAAGTCCGTGGTTGCATATGACAAAATGTTCTCATGCCATGCAGTATTTGCAGGGATATTTGCCTTCTTACTTTATCACAAAGTTCTGTGTACACTAGAAAAACTAGATCTACCTTACAAGAGAAAAGGGAAGAAAACTGAAGAGACTCATTACACAAGTTCTGAACACCTCAGCTATGGAATTAAAAAACTCCAAAAAACAGTCTATTTTCAGTGTTTAAACTCTACACAAGAAGCTCCAACAATTGTAGCAAAAGAGAAACCAATTCAGTGAGTAAAACCCCCAAAGCAAAACTTAGAGAACTAGTATAGCATAATATCCAAGTTGCTGAGCTAAAATTACAAAGTTCTTGATTTTCATGTTGCCACAATTTTTCTTTTAAGTCTTGTTTAAAATGACTGTCAGCAATATGGAAATTATAATAATGTCTTACTAGACAAGATAATGTAAATGCAGGTGTGAGGGACTGCACAGAAAAGCAGGCTTTTTAAAATGCTGCTTGTGTCAGAGAGTCAGGGAGTTCGTCTTCCCTGGAGAGAAGAGCTTGTGTAATTGGCTGTTCTACTCACTCTCTGATTGGCCAGCATCAGCTGAGAGAGGAAATAAAACAGCTGATCTGGAGGGAAAAGATTCATTTGCATTTTGATCTTTGTATGAAATCTAATGTCTGGATCAGCAGTCAAAGGGTTTCGCTTTTGAGGGAAGAGACTTTGGGAGTCAGTGATTTCTGTCAAGGACTTGTCAGAAAAGCGCTGCTACAGAGAGAATAATAAGGACCCCTTTGTCTTAAATGTATTAGAACTACTCTGAGGGAGAATTTAGATTCTCAGTCAAGAAAGCTACAGAACAGCTTTCTACAGACAACTGATATTGGAGAAGGATTTGGCAGAAGGTCTGGGTACTTAGAGAGAACTCCTGTACAAATCAAATAGTAAAAGGAGTTATTGCTTCTTAGGGACAAGGAGAATAACTTCCTGCCACTGAAAGGGGTTGGGGAGAGAACCCTGGTCTGTGACAAAAAGGAGAAGCTTAGACACTTCAGGAGTTAGTGAAAAACTGCAATATCTAAAGGGAAAGCCTAGATCTCTGAAGGGAGAAACCTAGAAGCACTAAGACAAACCTATTCTCTAAGAAACTGTATTCAAGATTCTGTGTAACAGCTAAAATATATAATAGGCAAAAACTTCTCACTTTTCAGAACTTGAAACTCAGAAATTAAGCTTCAACAACACTCTCTTGCATGTTCAAAAGCCTCAGTTCTGTATATATTAGAAAGTTCTATCTCATCAACCTCTATACCTTGAATCTGCCTCAAGTGCCATTTCACAAGGGTTTATAAAACAGGACAGCTCCTGCATTTCCCTTCAGTTCCTGTGCTGGGTCTAAAACCTAAACAAATATCTGTGACAGGGTGGGACAATTTAAGCTTATCAAATGAAGAAGAAATACATGCTACTAGAGAGCGACTCAGTCACTGAGGGCAACTAAAATATTTTTGGTGGGAAAATTCTGCCCAGGTGTTGGGAAAGTGACATGCAGTGTTCCCTCTAAGCTGAGTTAGTGTGAGCTAGCTCACAGCTTTTTAGCCTCTGGCTCACACATTTTTGTCTTAGCTCAGGAAAGATGGCTCCAGAGCAAACTAATTTATGCAGTAGCCAAACCACTCGCTCACAACTTTAATGCCAGTAGCTCACAAAGTAGAATTTTTGCTCACAAGACTCCACAGCTTAGAGGGAGCACTGGTGACATGGGTCTGTCATAGCAGGTTTTGACACTCAGAAGTGCTACATTCATGTTACTAAAATACATATTTGTGATGGATTGCACAGAAAAGCAGGTTTTAAAATGCTGTGATTTCAGAGAGACTGGTAGATCAGGAGTTAATCTGCCCTGGAGTGAAGAGCTTGTGTGATTGGCTGCTCTTCACGCTCTCTGATTGGCTGGCATCAGCTGAGAGCAAGTTTAACATCAGCTGTTCTGGAGGGAAAAGGGTATTTTGTCTTTGGGTCTAGAGTGAGCAAGTCAAAAAGATGGCTTCTGACAAAGGAAGGGATAACTGTAGTCAGTGTTTTGACAGGGTTAGTCAGATAGAAGAGAAGAGGCAACTTTGCCCTAACAGTATTAGAACTACTCTGAGGGAGAATTGAGACTCTGAGTCCAGAAAACCAAAAAAGTACTGCTTTATCTATACAGAGAACAGTTAGTGGAAGAGAGATTTGTCTAGAGTGAATGAGTTGTTAAGCAGTAAAACCCAATCAAGCCAAATAGTAAAGGTTTATTGCTTCTTGAAAAAACCCCTAGCAGTAAAAAGGGGTTGTGCTCTTGGGAGAACCCGGGTCTGTGGTAAAGGGGAATAAGCTTTAGACACCTCAAGAGTTAGTGGAAAGCTGTAATTTTCTAAGGGAGAAATCTAGAAACCCTCAGAAAGAGCTATTCTGTTTTGAAAGTTACTCTGCTCCAAGTGCCATTTAAAAAGGGTTTAAAAAGAAGACAGCTCCTGCATTTCCGTCAGGTTCCTCTCCTGGGTCATAAGCCTAAACAGATATCTGAATCAGGGTGGGACAGTTTGGCAAAAAGAGAATATGAGGAGCATATAGCAAAAAACACAAGGACCAACAATAAAACTTTCTTCAAATACATTAGAAGCAGGAAGCCAACCAGGGAGGCAGTGGGGCCCTTGGATGACCAAGGGGTAAAAGGAGCACTGAAGGATGATAGGGAAATGACTGAGAAGCTGAATGCATTTTTTGCCTCTGTCTTCACTGTGGAAGATGAGAAGTGTTTGCCCACTCCGAAACCACTGATTGTGGGAAGCGTGTTGAAAGACCTGAGTCAGATTGAGGTGACGAGAGAGGAGGTCCTACCACTGATAGACAATTTAAAAACTGATAAATCACCAGGCCTGGATGGCATTCATCTGAGAGTTCTGAAAGAACTCAAATGTGAACTTGTGGCTCTCCTGATGTAATCTTTCATTAAAATCTGCCTCCATTCCTAAGGACTGGAAGGTAGCGAATGTCACTCCCATCTTTAAAAAGGGTTCCAGAGGAGATCTGGGAAATTACAGGCCAGTCAGTCTGACGTCGATACCGAGTAAATTGGTGGAAACTGTTATTAAGGAAAGAATTAGTAGGCACATTGCTGAACAAAAACTATTGAGGCAGACTCAGCATGGGTTCTGTAAGGGAAGATCTTGTCTCACTAACCTGTTAGTGTTCTTTGAGGGAGTGAACAAACAAGTGGACAAGGGGGAGCCAATAGATGTTGTTTACCTTGACTTCCAGAAAGCTTTTGATAAAGTTCCTCATCAAAGGTTCCTAAGTAAGCTCAATAGTCACGGGATAAAAGGGCAAGTCCTCTTGTGGATCAAAAACTGGCTAATTAATAGGAAACAGAGAGTGAGTATAAATGGGCAATTTTCTCAGTGGAGGGTGGTAAGCAGTGGGGTACTGCAGGGATCAGTACTCAGTCCAATGCATTTTAACTTGTTTATTAATGATTTGGAGTTGGGAGTAAGCAGTGAAGTGGCTAAATTTGCAGATGACATGAAGTTGTTCAGCGTGGTGAGAACCAGGAAGGATTGTGAGGCACTCCAAAGGGATCTGTCAAGGATGGGTGAGTGGGTGTCAATGTGGCAAATGGAGTTCAATGTGGCCAAGTGCAAAGTGATGCACATTGGAGCCAAAAATCCTAACTATAAATACACGTTGATGGAGTCCGAACTGGCAGAGACTGACGAAGAGAGAGATGTTGGAGTCGTAGTAGATAACTTAATGAAAATGTCTAGACAGTGTGCAACTGCAATAAAAAAGGCCAAAGCTATGCTAGGGATTATTAGGAAGGGAATTGAAAACAAATCAGCCAGTATCATAATGCCCCTGTATAAATCAATGGTGTGACCTCATTTGGAGTACTGTGTACAGTTCTGGTCAACACACCGCAAAAAGGATATTAAACATCCTGTAAAAGACTGATTTCAATCATCTATAAGGAACTATTATTAAAATCAATTAAACACATCATGACTTAAAAATCTTCCTGGAATCATGATTGCTCTCTAACCCATTCTGATGCTATGTGGGATAGGATATGGACGTCCCCAAGTATGATATCACGATCATTAAATATTCAAGCTCAAGCCCTCAAATTATTGCTACGCTGGTACCACATGCCAGTTAAACTTCATCATATTAACAGTTCATACTCACCTCTGTGTTGGAGATCCTGTGGTGAACCAGCAGACTATATCCATTGCTGCTGGACCTGCAAAAAATTAAACCTTTTTGGATAGCAATACAGGAAGCAATACAATCTATCACCAAAATCAATTTACCTTTAAATCCGGAACTAGTACTGCTAGATTATTGGGAAGACAGAAATCCCTTCATCACTGGTATATAAAAATTTGGGACTATTATACAATGGAGAAGATTGCTACAAAAATCCATCTTTCTAACACATAGAAATCACAATCACTATTTTATGTAAAATGGCTTCCATTTATTGAAGGATCATTTTCAGATTCCATTGTTCCATCTCACACAATTCCTCAAAGATATAAAGAGATAATAGCAACATTTCGATCTGGCTTATCAAATCAAAGGTCATATACAAGAGTGCAAACACACTAGGGTCAGTATTTATCAACAGAAATAAATATCAATGGTATTATAACTTCCTTTAGTTGATGGTTTGTTTGAATGATATTTTATATTACGATGCAATATATGTTTCACATTAAGTTTATTGTACATGTTTTACTCATGAAAAGTATTTCATTGTTTGTATATTTTAAAGTTAAAAGTTATAAATAAAATGTGTTTTTTTTAAAGGATATCATAGCACACTTTCTCTATGAGGAAAGCTTAAAACGGTTGGGGCTCTTTAGCTTGGAGAAATGACAGCTGTGGGGTGACATGATTGAGGTTTATAAGATTATGCATGGGAAAGAGCAGGTTGAGAAAGAAGTACTTTTATCCCTTTCTCACAATACAAGAACTCGTGGGCACTCAATGAAATTGCTGAGCAGTCAGATTAGAACAGATAAAAGGAAGTCCTTCTCCCAAAGAGTGATTAACACATGGAATTCACTGCCACAGGAGGTGGCGGCGGCTACAAGCACGGACAGCTTCAAGAGGGAATTAGATAAGCATATGGAGCAGAAGTCCATCAGTGGCTATTAGCCACAAGGTATAGATAGGAACTCTCAGGCTGGGGCAAGTGATGCACAGTGGGAGGGCGTCTAGCTCTTTGGCCTGATCCAACATTGGCTTCTCTTATGTTCTTATGAAAAGGAATGCATGCTACTGGGGGCGACTCAGTCACTGAGGAGAACTAAAAGGTTTTGGTGGGAAATTCTGCCTGTGAATTAGGAAGTGGCTGGGGTCTATCATAGTATTAAAACAGAGGCCCCGGTCATATGGGCCAGAAAATGCGGGGGGGAGGCGTGGCAGTTTGCCCAGGAGCAAAATAAGGTGCAGTAGACTTATCACATGGGCCACCGGGTTGCCACGCTCTGGCGCTGAGCGCCGATCACACAGCACAGCAGAGCATGCAAGCCGCGCTGTAGCAAAGGGCGCATGTGCCGTTGGGGGGGGGAGGCGGGCCGCTGTCGGTGTCTTGCATGTGCGCATTCATCATTCAGCGTTGGTGCGCATCCCATGGAAACTTACAACATCCGGAAACCCCAGGACATGGGTGGGTGTCGGAAGCCGCGGGATACTGGTGCTCCCACGTTCAGATGCCAGCCTTTGCCCGGGGTTTCTGGAAACTAGTGCTTCGACTCTAGCAGTTTTTTACTCTGCGTTTTCCACAGGAAGCTGCAGGTTGGCCATGGGAGTGCTATGCCTCCCAGATGTGCTGGTATGATCGCACACGGAAAGTCTGCAGGGCTACCGTGCCTGCAGCGGGGCAAATGCTCCGTGTGAATGGGGCCATAGACTTTATTCTGCAAGAAGACTGGTAATGTTAGAGATGGAAAGACCAGACCATTAATGTAGAAGTGTTTAATGGGAGGGAGGATTTAATAAGTAGAGAAGGTTATTTCCAAGATTATCTGTTAACCCTCCTTCCACCTTCAGACTCTACTAGCTGTAGTTACTGTTTAGGGTTAGATTGGTTCTTTTATTTACTGGGATTTAATCTCCTGATAAGTCACTGACTTGGAGAGTTGTTGGGAGCCAGGAGCAAGTCATACCCCTGGGGTTACTCAGGGAGAACTGCAGGCATAGGATCTCTTGTTGCCACTGCCTCTTCTTCCTCCTCTGGAGCAGGCCAAGTCCAGACCAATAATGCAGCTTGCCTCAGACTTGGCCAGTGGCAGTGCAGCAGGAGATGATGGGCAAGCCACACCTATTGTCATCCACACCTATTTGCTGGGGCTGTTTGGTCCTGGGCTGTTAGGATTGACAGGTCCCCCTGACCAATGGAAGGAGATGGGGGAGTTGGATTGGCAGCTCCACGTTGGGAGACTTCTGGAGATTTCAGGAAGGAGCCTGGGGAGGACAGGGACCTCAGTGGGGTACAATGTCATAGAGTCCACCCTCCATAGCATCCATTTTCTCCAGAGGAACTGATCTCTGTAGTCTGGAGATGAACTGTCATTCCAGGGGATCCCCAGGTCCCACCTGGAGGCTCACATCCCTAGTTATTTCTATGGCCCAGTCTGTCCCTGTCACTATCAGTTTATGATAGTGTTTGTAAAGAAATTCTGTGAAAAGTCTTTAAAATGTATCAGAAATATATTTCAAAATATAAATAAAACCTTTAAAATATTATTGACATACATGTCATACACCTAACTGACATGCAATGGCATCTGCCCCGGGAATGGCTGCTCCCATTGTCCTAAGATGCCTCACCCCTCATGCTGCCCTGTCTCGACACTATGCTGTGAGGCCACAGTGTGGCAGAATTGCCATGGACACGGCCTCACAAGCAGCCACCAACACTTCCCCCCACGTCACTGCAGTGTAACTTAGGGAGCCGACTAGCATCGCCACCCCTGCACTGCGGCTGGCCGCTGCAGTTTGAGCATGGCTCAGGATTGCGCTGTTAATGTTACATGTAGTAATCTTTTTGATTTTAAGTTAACTAGTTTATATAGCTCATTAAATGACCATATGTGCTGAATGCTTATATGAAATGGTCCCTTTAATCCCTTTTTATTCCTAAACATTTGACTGATGTAATTGTAACAGTTAAAGATACATTGAGATTGAGAAAGTATTTTTGAATATTTTATATCTGAAATTTGCATTTTAAATGTTATGTGTTTATTAAGAATTTTGATCATTCTCATCTTTCCTTATATATAATTGAGTTGTGAGGTGGCACTTTCTGAACATTGCACATGCTCCTAAATCAGTTGGCTCCATGATCTGTCACTCAGAAGCTGTCCCTATGGCTGCATTGCCTGAGTCCCACCCACAGTGTGCTCCATCAGCCATTGGCCCATCAGCGCCATTCAAGAGTACTCACATGCCATTGGCCAGGTGCTGGGTCTGCTCCTCTTCCCCGCCCACTCCAGCCAGTGTTCCCTGTCAGAATACACTCTCTCTCCTGAGGAAGATACTACGCCTGCTTCGCTCTTCTGTGGGACTAACTTTTCCCTCAGTGGCTGTTGATAGGCAATCAAGCTTGGTTCTGTCAGTAAAAAGACAAAGGAAAGACACCCTTTCCACGGTTTTGTGAGAAACTTATTGGGGCCAGTCCTCACTAGGGTTGCCAGCTCCAGGTTCAGAAATTTTTGCTGAGTCCTTCCGCCCTCCCCAATGCTGCCCTCCACAGGATCCACCCCCAAATCTCCACGTGTTTCCCTACTCAGAGCTGGGAACCCTACTTTCCCCTAAGTGCCTGTTGCTAGGCAACCAAGCTTGGTTCTGTCAGTAAAAGGCCCTTTCCACACCTATTTTGGCCTTTGGAGAAAACTCATTGAGGCCAGTCCTGACTAGGGTTGCCAGCTCCAGGTAGGGAGATTCTGTGTCTAAGGAAGCCAGAGTCTTGGGGGAGGAGAGGCTCAGCTGAACAGAATGCTATAGAGGCCACCGTCCAAAGCAGTTCATTTTCTTGGAGGGGGGAGATCTGTTGTCTGGAGTTCAGTTGTGATACCTGGTGATCTTCAGGCTCCATCTGGAGGCTAGCTACCCTAAGCATAGCAGTCAGCATTTCAGAGCAGTGTCTGCTAGACCCAGGTTCTTGCTGTGACAGCTGGGTGATTTTTGACCTGTCACAGACTTTCAGCCTAACCTACCTCACAGGGTTGTTGTGCAAGTCAAAAGGGGAAGTGGAGAATGATATAAGCTGCTTTGGTCCCCATTGCAGAAAAAAGATGACTTTTCCTCCTGGGAAACCATTGTTGCCAATCTCCAGGTGAGGGCTGGAGATCACTTAGAATTACAACTCCAGATGGCAGAGATCAGTTTCCCTGGAGAAACTGGTGGACTCTGTGTCCTTATACTCTGCTGAGATGACCCCCCAATTTAACATAGTAGTCAGGGCTTCAGAGCACAGTAGAAGCTGCAGGTAGGGAGGAGATGGAAAGCTGAAAAGTGAGGGGGAAATAAAGGTGGATTGATAATTGGCTGAGAAGGAGATGGGGTTGCCAACTCCAGGTGGGAAATTCCTGTAGATTTGAGGGATGGAGCCTGGAGAGGGTGAGGTTTCAGGAGGGGTGGGACCTCAGACAGGTACAATGCCATAGACTCAACACTCCAAACCAGCCATTCCCTCCTGGGGAACCATTGTTGCCAATCTCCAGGTGGTGTTGGGTAGCTCTGCCACAGAGTTTTAGTTTTACTGTGGAATGTGTCTTTGCAACCGTTTTTCTTTCACTGTGCTTCTTATCTGCCTGTTGGCCTTCAGCACCCGGGTCCTTAGGAGGGGGCTGGAGATCACTCAGAATTACAACTGCTCTCCAGGAGGGAGGGGGAAGAGATGGAAAGCAGAAGTCAGAGGGGCAGATAAAGGTAGGTTGATGGTTAGCTGGGAAGGAGATAGGGTTGCCAACTTCGGGTTGGGAAATTCCTGGAGATTTGAGGGATGGAGCCTGGAGAGGGTGGGGTTTGAGGAGGGGTGGGACCTCAGACAGGTACAATGCCATAGACTTCACCCTCCAAACCAGCTATTTCATTCTGGGGAACTATTGTCACCAATCTCCAGGTGAGGGCTGGAGATCACTCAGAATTACAACTGCTCTCCAGGAGGGAGGGCAGAAGTCAGCTGAAGTCAGAGGGGCAGATAATGGTAGGCTGATGGTTTGCGGGGAAGGAGATGGGGATGCCAACTCCAAGTTGGGAAATTCCTGGGGCTTTGAGGGGTGGAGCCTGGAGATGGTAGAGTTTGAGGAGGGGTTGGACCTCAAACAGGTACAATGTCATAGACTCCCCCCTCCAAAGCAGCCATTTCCTCCTGGGTAACAATTGTTGCCAATTTTCAGGTGAGGGCTGGAGATCACTTAAAATTACAACTGCTCTTCAGGTAGCAGACATCAGTTCATCTGGAGAAAATGGTGGACTCTGTGTCATTATACCCTGCTGAGGTCGCCACAGAGAATTGACACTGAGTGCCCAAGGCCTTGGCACTCTCCCAGAGCCTCTTTCTAGAGCTCGCTGTATTTATTTCCACAATGGGCCTTGTTCCTAGTAATATATAATTTAAATATTATTACCCCTCTTTCCTTATTTTCTTTCTGTATCCCTATCCTTTACACACACACACACACACACACACACACACACACACACACACACACACACTTAAAAAGCCTGGCTAAGCTGAGTCACCTTTCCAGAGTCACAAAATGACTATGCAAAAGAGAAAAAGCATCAGTTAGCTGATGCTGACTCACCCCCTCCCATCCAGTGGACTTCCATGGCCTCTGATTGGCTGACAATCACTTCCTTCTGCACGAGGCCTAAATCACAAGGATTGGTTCAGAGCCCTGGAGGAGAGATGGGACTTTGAAGGGTGATTGCCTCATGCCCCACCCACCTACCTTTTATCTGACCCCCATCTACAGCTTTATTTTTTATTTATTTACTTCATTTATATCCCACCTTTCTCCACAAGGGGGACTCAAAGCACCTTACCTCATTATCCTATCCTCCATTTTATCCTTAGACCAACCCTGTGAGCAGGAGCAGCTTGGAAATGAAAATCCCTGGAAATGACCCAGTCCCCAGCCCACCCTGGCCACCCCCAAAGGAAGGAGGGAGAGAGGGAGAGGCAGTCTGTCTGACCTTCCCTCACAAAGGAGGGATGCTGCCTAAACAATTGACTGGGTGCTGCTCTCTTCACCTCAGGCAGACCTTGGGCGACCCAGGCATCTATTCCCTTATCTTGAGCAGGCTGGGCACTGCCTTCTTTGGCCAAGCTAGCTGGGAGTCTTCCTCACCTTCTGCAGGGCTCGTCTAGGCCAAACCTGGTACCACTCTATGCCTGGCCTCACATAAGGCTCAGATGGTCTGGTTGCTGCTGTCTGTTTTGCCTCACCTTGTGCAAGGCTCAGCCAGATGCTGCCATCTGCCTTGCCTTGTTTCGCCTTACGTGGGGCTCAACTGGGCCATGTGCCACCATCTTCCTCACCTCATGCAGGGCTTGGCCAGGTGCCACCAGCTGTCTTGCCTCACCTTGCACAGGGCTCAGCCAGGCAATGGTGTCTGCCTCACTTTGCATGTGGCTTGGCTAGGGTGGTCACCTTCCTTTGTCTCAATTTATGTGGGTCTCAGTTAGTCACACCCTCTGCCTCACCTCATGTGGGGCTTGACTGGGTGCTGCCCTCTGCCTCATGTGGGGCTCAGATCAGGTGCTGCCATCTGCCTTACCTCCCCTCACTTGGGGTTCTGGCTGGTCACTGTCATCTGCCTCATCTTGTGTGGGGCTCAGGCTGGGTGCCATCATCTACCTCACCTTGCATCCACGGGGAGGTGCCCAGGTGCTCAGTGGTCAGTCTTTACTCTGCCTGTGAGATAAGTCAGGCTAAGAATGTGTATTTATTTATTTATTTGTTGTATTTATAGCCCGTCCTCCCCACAAGCAGGCTCAGGGCGGCTCACATTGCTTGGCACATTGTGCCAAGATTCATATACACATTTAAAACATTAAAACATTTAACACATTTAAAACAAACAGTAATTTCCAATTTAAGTTCGCACAGTGATTAGTAAACAAGATGGCATGCCATATAATGCAGGCTCAAAGCAAATATAGGCTCCTATTCTTTCAGGCGGTTTGGCTTGATCTTAACTGCAACCAGCCTATGCCACGGATATTAATAGTGGTCGTTGATGGCAGTGTGGGCGGCTCCTAATTAAAGGCCTGGTGGAAGAGCTCCATCTTGCAAGCCCTGAGGAACTACACAAGATCCCGCAGGGCCCTGATCTCCCCTAATGGCTCAGATTCACCCAGTGAGTTTCCTATTTGAGGTCCTAATCTGAAATTCTAACCACTATACCACTTTGGCTTTTCTGGGCGGCTGCTGTCAAACATTAGCAAGTAGCCAGGCATGTGTGAGTCATGTGGTACCAAGTCAACCCTCAAAGGCCACAACAGTCCCTGAAAAAGTCCCTGTCTCCTTCCTCTGCCTGTTACTGACAAAAATCTGGCCTATTGTGGTCGCTCAGCTACAGCACTGAGGGCATCTGTTTTTGTTTTTTTTAAGCTACAGGCATTCCTTTTATCATTTTGAGGTTTTATAACCCCCATGTAGGGTTTTTTTTTAAAAAAAATCAGATTTCTCTGCATACCTCGGGTGCTTTTGGGGTTTGTCAAGAGATCTGTCTTGGCCCTTCATGGATCCAATCTCCAGATTTAAATATCCTCAGATTTGGCCGACTTTACTATTCAAATATATGATGATTATTTTAAAGGAGCTTACTGACATCTTATGATAGAATGACAATGTGATTGAGATTTTGTGAAATACATATTTTAGGTTTAGTAAAACATAATCATGGGAACATTCTATACCCCAGATTTAATGATCTCTCTTACTGTTACGCACATCTTAATATTTAGGAATACTTGAAGTGATGGATGATTACCTTTGTTTGCCACTTGGTGTCACTAAGAGTAACACTATTGAGCCATGAGACAGACAGCACAAACCACCAATAATATTAGTTTGATAGTATCTTTGAGAGACAAAATTATAGTACAAACAGCCAATCTATGACTGTAGTCTTCCCTCTGCCTATAAATTATCTATTCCTGTAGATGTTTGCACAGCACAACTAAAAAAGCAGTTTAAATATATAAGTTCCACTGTGAGTAGTCTTCCACTGGAAGAGTCTTTCTGCAGTGGAAAGGAATCTTCCTCCAGTAGAGGATTCCTCCTTACTTAGCAAACAGGAAAAAAATGGACCTGAGCATATATTTTCCTTTACCTCCATGTAGTTTGCACTTTATCTTTTTATTTTTAAAGCAAATATATCCTATATTGACCTTTACTGCAACCAAGAAAGGTATTATCTTGAATATTCCCATTTATGTGCACAATTTTGTCCAAATTGAGAGAAGAATATCCAGACAAAGTTAGAAAACAATTGTAATGATTCCTTGTTTTAGTGGGTGTGTGTCTTTAAATGTTTGGTTGGAGTTCAATGCTGGAAGAGTAGAGTGATTGAGGGAGACAAGTGTGCTGTGACTGGAGGATGACTGAGAGTGTGGGAGTTGTTTGGAGTGAATCTCTATTGTGTTTTGAAGTCAGGCAGTCAGTTATAGAGATTCAGTTATTCAGTTAGTGAGTCAGTCAGTGAGTGCTATGACAGAGTTCTGTGTGGAAACCTAAGGAGTTCGGTACATATATCTTTAAAAGTTTAAATGTGGAGGAGCTATGAGAAGGGTCTGTGAGACTCTAAAGTTATGAAAGAGAGTCGATAATACAAAGAGCTTAGCCAGTGTGGCTGCCTATGTGAAAGAGAGATTCCTGTCAGAGTGGGATCTTATTGTCAAAAAGACTGTGTGTGATACCTTGCCAGTTTATTTACCAGTTGCTTTCCTCCAAAACAGTTACAACAACCTATTTTTGTTCCTTAATCAATAAATCATATTTTGTTTAAGTTTAACCCAGAATTCAGTTCAATCCTTCCTCAGGGCCACATAAACCACTGAATAGCCCAGACCCTAGGTCACATTACCACCAGCAGCAACAGAGAGAAGATTTGGAATTTCTTAAAATTCCTGGTGGCAGCAGAAACTACCCAGTTTATAAAAACAAAGAGTGTGATTTAAAGGAAACACAGTCCCCCCCAAAAAAAGTAGTAGCATGCCACAACAATGCACTGGGATCTTAAAATTTTCCATGAGCCACTGGTGGTATTTTCATCTGGTCCAAGAAAGAGCCTCTTGTGCAGAAAGAGCTTCTAGCATTGGAGAAAAACTCCATTGTTAGCAGAAAAATTCCATAAAATTCAACCCATTGTATAATTATCTTCCCCCATGCTAGGATCCTTTCCAGGCAAAGCACTCTTCAAAGAGCTGCTCACAGTTCATTGTCCGGGTATGCCTTTACACTGCCACCAACCAGGAAGCCAGGAAGTATAATATCTCTATAACAAAAAGTGGTAAATGAATGTGCAAGTGATTTATGCTTGCACTACTTCACTAAAACCTATTTGGAGGAGGTGCACAAGCAAAGGTTCATTTCACATCAACAGTGCATGAGGCACTCTGAGAATGTAGGTATGTCACATGATTAGAAGATTTGTTGAGCAGTGGGCTAGCTGGACTCATTACTGCACTCAGTCCAATAAACTTTTGCCTGTCCCAAGGCAATCTCCAAAAGAAAGAAGGCATCCAGCAGCTTTCCCCAGGTGTTTCAATTTGTATTGAAATCAGATTTACTGTAGAGAGTGGAGAATCTGCTTTGGCAACTATTGCAATGCTATGCTTTCTCTTCTCTTAGACCAGTAAGTGGGACAGGGTAAAAGGGAAAGCAGGAAATAAGTTTTGATAAGGTGAAGGCAAAGATGACTTTGGGAAAAAAATGAGATACTAGCAGAACATATAGAAAAGGTAAAACAACAGGTAGCTCAGGCAAGAAGAAATGCATATTCTGTTTCAATAGAGGGAATGGGATTTTCTGTACTTTTTTACTAGTGTAATCTTCCAGGTGCATTTACACAGGAGTAAAATGTTCCAGTCAAGTACTATTCAGCAATTTAACCTGCTGCCAATGAGTTATCTTATATATTCTAATAGTGAAGTCAGCCAATCTTTGGCTACTTAAATCCAGTGACTGGAACTGTGAACGAGTAAGACAGATCTTTCTTTTCTTTTCTTTTTTTTGAAAACTGCCCCCAAAGGCAGACTTTTATTTATTTTTGTAAACTACAACTGAACAATACAACACAGTACAATACAATACAGTATCACAACACAACACTAAAAACATAACACAAAAAACTAAACCACAAACATAGAACACATATGTTTTTTAAGTTCCATTTGTATATCATATTTACAGCATTTTATCATTCAATTTAATGTTACCCTTTACGTGAGTATCTCTTATTACAAACTATCTATTTTGTCTCTGGTTTTATCTTTTCTTTAAACAGTTCTTTACCCTCTCATCCATTTAATTTGTACCAATCATAAAAACGTTGCCAAGTATTCTGAAACGTGGAATCTGAATGTCCTTTCATACTCAAAGGCAACTTATCCATCTCCGCCGCCTCAAATATCTTTGCAATAAATTCTTGTCTTGATGGTGTTTGGGTGGTTCTCCAATATTTTGCATACAAAATTCTGGCAGCAGTTGCCAAGTATATTAACAAATAATTGTCATCTCTACTTACCTCCTTAGGTAAAATACCTAACAACAATACTTATGGCTTAAAAGGAATTGTGCTCCCTAGGATCTTCTGTATCAGTCTGTGCACCCATATCCAATAGCTTTTAATAACGCTACACGACCACCACATGTGATAAAATGAGCCCACCTTATTCACACATTTCCAACACTTATTGGAACATTTATCATCATATTTAGCAATTCTTTCTGGTGTAACATACCACCTATAAAACATTTTATACATATTCTCTCTATAAGAAATCGCTTTAGTTATTTTAACATTTTTATTCCATATCTGGTCCCATTGCTCCAGTTCTATATTGTACCCCAAATTCTGGCTCCATTGAATCATGTTTTGTTTCACTATTTCATCTGCCATCATATCTTCTAAAAGTAGTGTATACATTTTTTTTATGAACTTCTCCTCCAGCGCACTCAATATTTTCTCCAACTCTGTAACAGACTCAATGAAGCCCATCTTCTTATCCTTGATATATCTCGATTCTATCTGAGCTCTCTGCCACCATGCTAAATTTTCTTGCAACTTAAGCTCATTTCTTGAATTCAATATATTTATATATCTCCTTGGCGGATTTTCATCGTATAGTCTGAGTAGAGTAAACGCGTCTAATGGTGCAGCCAGTTTATAAATTTTCATAAACCATCTCCTTTGTATAATTTCCCACATTTTTATAAGCGAAGCCCGTATCCAGTGTTGTTTAAAATATTTATGTACTGAGGCTTTTTCGTATCAAAAGAATGCATGCCAACCTAATTGCAGATCATGACCTTCTAGTTTTAATATCCTTCTATCTTTCAACATGATCCATTCTCTAATCCATGCCAATGCTGCTGCTCTACAATATAATGTCCAGTTAGATAGCCCAAAACCGCCTCTTTCTTTTAAGTCTTGTAGAGCCTTCGATCTGATTCTAGGTTTCCCCCCCAGCCAAACAAACTTTGTTATTATCTGGTCCAACTCTTTAAAGATTGTAAAGTTTTGTAATATTGGAATCGTCTGAAAGAGAAATATCTATCTTGGTAAGATATTCATTTTAACCAAAGCTATTCATCCCATCAGCAAAAGCTGCAGGTTTTTCCATCTTTCTAGGCCTTGCTTTGTTGCTTTTATCCTTATAATTATTTTCCTGTAGCACACTGCATTTATTAGTTAGATTAATTCCCAAGTATTTCACCTTATCGCATAATAGGTAACCTGATTCTCTCTGTAGAATGTCTTTGTTCCTCCTTCATATTCTTAGTCAAAATCTTTGTCTTGTTGATATTGACACTTAGTCCCACCACCTGACCATACTCCCTTAGAGTCCTGTTTAATTCAGGGATTGAGGGAAGGGGGTCCTCTAGTATAAATACTAAATCATCAGCAAATGCGAGAAGGTTAAATTCTTCCCCTTGCACCTTCAACCCTCTAATTTTCCCATTATGCCATATTGCTTCATTAAGTGTCTCCAATGCCTAGATGTATAACAATGGTGACAAAGGACAGCCTTGTCTTGTTCCCTTTTGGATTTCAAAATGTTCTGTTCCATCTCTGTTAATCATCACTGAGGCAGTTTGCTTTGTATATATTGCCTGAATCATCTGAATAAATTCTGTTCCTGCCTCCGCCAACTTCAGTGTCTCCAACACAAAGTTCCAGTTCAAATTATCAGATGCCTTTTCGGCATCTAAAAATATCAAGGCCACTGCTTTTTCTGGATGTGCTTTGTAATATTCTATTACATCCAAGTTACACCTTAAATTATTTTTGATTTGTCTTTTAGGCAAAAAACCTACTTGATCCTTATGTATAGTTCTTGCCAATATTCTCAAGTCTTTCCATGATAATCGAGGCAAACATCTTGTAATCAGCAATTAGTAACAAAATTGGCCTATAATTCTTAATTTCTTTTCATCTGTGTTTGATTTGTGTATTAACGATATTGTTGCTTCCCACCATGAATCCAGAAGCTCTTCCCCCTCCATGATCCTCTTACATATCTCTTTCAATTGTGGGAGAAGCAGTTCTTTGAAAGTCACATAGAATTCTATTGGTAATCCATCTGGACCTGGTGCTTTACCCTTATTCTGTTTTTTAAAGGCTTCTACCATTTCCATCATTGTAATTGGCTGGTTAAGTGTCTTTCTTTGGTCTTCAGTAAATTTTTGGACTTGCTGTTTTTCCAGGTATTGAGTTACTTGCTCCAGCACAGCATCATTCTTTCTATATAGATCTTTATAAAAAGTCTCCACAATATTCTTTAGCTCTTGAATCTTGTTCACTTCTTCACCATTCTTCTTCCTTAGAGTTCTTATATATGTTTTTTTCTTTTTGTTGCCTAACTTGATAGGCTAGCCACCTTGTCGGCTTATTGGCATTCTCAAAGAAGTTCTCTTTGGCAAACGTCAGTTTCTTAGCTAATTCATAGGTTAGCAAGCAGTTCATTTTGTGCAACAACAATTTAATCTTACTCCGCCTTCCAGATTCCGATGTCTTCTCCATCCTCCTCCTCTCTCATTCTTGAATCTCCCTTTTCAGGTTTATATAATTTTTATCTCTCTTTATGCAAGCCGCTTCTTTTATCAGATGCCCTCTGGCATATGATTTAAATTCATCCCAAACAATTCTTAAAGGCATATCTGGTTGAATGTTTTCTTTTAAAAAAAGATGGAACTCCTTCTGCAAATGTTTTACTAATTCTCTGTCTTTCAGAATTGATAGGTTAAGAGCCCATCTGTTTCTGGGTCTCGTTCCTTGTAGCTCAAATGTAATTGGGTTATGATCTGTGTAATTCCTGCCTCTATTTCCGCTTCCAAGAGATCTTTAATCATTGTAGTTGAAATCCAACACATATCCAATCTTTTTTTTTGAAACAAAATTTTATTGGAGTATATTCAACATTGTTAAACATCATTACCAATACAATTTAAAGATTACATCCCATCCCCCCATCCCCCCCAATAGGCTTCCAACACTGCTAATAACAAAAAAAGAATTAAAAGGTAATCAAGTTTAGACTTGTAACAATCAACAAACCAGGTAACACAATTCTAATATGTAAAAACCTGACTCTTTCAAACATAGTTTCCAATAAAGGTACAGTACAATCAAGTGTTCATTTCATTTCTCATTCAGTTTCAATATGAATCAAGATTGTACATTTTCCCTTTCATTCTATATTCAGTTTCCATATACAATTTCAGGCCTTCCCAGTCTTTTAGATATTGTTCTGCCATTTGTCCATTTAGTTTTTTCATCATTTTGTCCATTTCGGCTAGAAACAGCAGTTTCCTTAACCAGTCTTGTATATCTGGCACCTTCTCCGCTTTCCATTGTTGCGCAAAAGCCATTCTCGCCGATGTGATCATATACCATAGTAATGTCCTCTTTTCTTGTGGAATTTTTTCCATTGTCAAACCTAAGAGAAGAAGCTCCGGACTTTTCCTAATAGGAATTTTTAATATCTTCTGCATCTCACGATGTACATTTGACCAGTATACTTTTGCTTTATCACATGACCACCACATATGATAAAAAGAACCCTCTGTTTTTTTACATTTCCAACACTTATTACTCAAGTTCTTATCCATACTAATATTAGCAATCTTTTTTGGTGTCATATACCACCTGTACATCATCTTATAACAATTTTCTTTTATATTAACACAGGTTGACATTTAAAAAGCTTTTTCCACAGAAATTCCCATGATTCCATAGAAATTTCCTTATTCATATTTATGGCCCATTTTATCATTTGCTCTTTAACAGTTTCATCCAGAGTATATACAGTCAACAAGGTTTTATACAACTTAGATATCATTTTTCGCCCTTTTTTCAACCAGATATCTTCAAACTCATCGTTCTTAGCTCTAAAACCAACCTCTTTACAGTCTTTTTTGTAAATGTCCCATATTTGGCAATATTGTAACCATCCATACTCAAATGCTAATTCATTATTTAAAACATATTTTTTCCCTTCTTTTTGAAGCAACTCTTGGTATTTCAACCAATCATTACCTTTATGTTCTGAAAAAGGATGAATAACTGCAGCAGGAACAATCCATAAAGGCCTCTCATCGGGAACTGTATTCTTGTCCATGCATCAAAAAATGTTCTCCTTATATAATGATGCTTAAACATTGAGTCTACTTTATTTTTCCCATACCAAAGATAGGCATGCCAGCCAAATCTGCAATCGTGACCCTCAAGGGCCAAAAGTTTTCTATTTTCCAAATTAACCCAGTCAGTTAACCAAGACATACATACAGCTTCATGATACAAATGCAATTCGGAACTTGGAAGCCACCTCTGTCTTTAACATCATACATTATTTTCATTTTAATTCTTGGCTTCTTTCCTGCCCAGATAAATTTAAAGATTTCTCTTTGCCATTTCACCAACACTTTCACATTTTTCACAATTGGTATTGTCTGAAACAAAAACATTAACCTGGGCAGTACATTCATTTTGACAACGGCAATTCTTCCAAGAAGAGATAATCTGAGTTTTTTCCACTTTTCTAAATCACGTCTTATCAAAACCCACAATTTTTCATAATTATTCTTAAATAAATCGATATTTTTCATTGTAATGTCAACTCCCAATTATTTAACCTTTTTAACCACTTCACATTCTGTCATATTTTGTAAAACTTGTTGCTTTATAACATTCATGTTTTTGCACAATATTTTCGATTTATTTTTATTTACATAGAACCCTGCGAGATCACCAAACTCTTTTACTTTTTCAAATACCAATGGCATATTATTGACAGGATCTTCAACAATAAACATAATATCGTCAGCAAACACTCTTAATTTGTATGAGAACCCTCTAATACTCAAACCTTTTATATTATTATCATCTCTAATCACTTGCAGCAATATTTCCAAAATCCAGATGAATAACAATGGCGATAAGGGACAGCCCTGTCTAGTTCCTTTTCTGACCCTGAACGCTTCTGTTGATTCTGCATTTACAATCACCATGGCCTTTTGTTCTTTATATATTGATTTAATCATTTTTGTAAATTCTACGCCCATCTGCAATTTTTCAATCACTTTGAACATAAATTCCCAATTCAAGTTATCAAATGCCTTCTCCGCATTTAAAAATAAAAAGCCAACCTCTTTTTCGGGGTGCTTATCATAATATTCTATTGCGTCCAAAACAACCCTCATGTTATCTTTTATTTGCCTACCTGGCAAAAACCCAGCCTGATCTTCGGCAATAGTGTCTTTCAAATACTCTTTGAGGCGTTCTGCTAGAATTTTTGCAAAGATTTTGTAATCATTGTTCAAAAGTGAAATTGGTCGATAATTTTTGACATTAATTAAATCTTGGGTCTCTTTCGGTATCAAGGTGATTGCTGCTTCGTTCCAGGAATCTGGAACCTTCCCATTTTCTCTAATTTCATTTAGAAGAATCTCTAGAACCGGTACCAGGTCTTCTTGAAGTTTCTTATAAAATTTGGCTGAAAATTCGTCTGGTCCTGGAACTTTGGAGATTTTTGCTTCTCCTATTGCTTTGCTGATTTCTTCTTCAGTTATCACAGCGTTTAATAATCCTTTTCACTGGAGAAGACCCTGATGCTGGGAAAGATTGAAGGTCAAAGAAGAAGGGGACGGCAAAGGACGAGATGGTTAGACAGTGTCATCGATGCAACGAACATGAAATTGAGCAAACTTCAGCGGACAGCGGAAGACAGGAGGGCCTGGCGTAAACTGGTCCATGGGGTCGCGAAGAGTCGGACTCGACTGTGCGACTGAACAACAATAATCCTTTTGCTTTTGGACTTGGTTGTGTTAAATTCACCTTTGATAAGTAATCTTGGATTTTTTGTTGATCCACCTGTTTTGCTTGAAAAAGAGTAGCATAGTATTTGTACAATTCTCTCCGGATCCCTCCTGGGTCTATAATTTCTCTATTCCCATCTTTCAATTTAATTATTGTTTTGTTCTCTCTTTTTTTCTTCAATTGCCATGCCAGATATTTCCCGGGTTTATTCGCTCCTTCAAAGGACTTCTGTTGCAAGTTTTTCAAGTTCCAATAAACTTCTTTATTTAACCTCGCATCATATTGTTCCCTTAGTTCTACCTCTTTCTTTTGGATATTTTCCAAAATTTCTTTATCTATTTTGAATTGTTTTCTTTCATTGTTGTTAATTGCAATTAGATGTCCTCTCATCACAACCGTATATGCCTCCCACATCGTTTGCGTCTGTACATCTTTATTTAAGTTTAGTTGAAAATACATTTTGGTTTCCGTCCTTATTTTACCCATAATGTTTTGTTTGTCCAGTAAATCTTCATTGAGTCTCCATCGAAATTTCTTTCTTTTAGCATAAGTTGACCACTTTATTGGGCTGTGGTCAGAAAGAATTCTAGGTAATATTTCAATTTTACGTGTTTGCAAAATCAAGTTCTTAGTCATCCACATCATATCTATTCTTGAGAAAGACTCATATCTTGATGAGTAAAAAGAATAGTCTTTGTCTTTAGGGTTTTTAGCTCTCCATGCATCTTCCAGGTGTTCATGTTTCGCCATTTGAAAAAATACTTTCGGAAGCTTACCTATGCCTTCATTTCCTTTTTGGGATTTTCTGTCAATAGCATTATTAACAGTACCATTAAAGTCACCCATCAATATCATTTGTTCATAGGTTAACTGTTGTAATTGTTCCCACAAATCTTGAAAGAATTTTTCCTTGGCTCCATTCGGGGCATAGAGATTTAAAATTAAAGTCTTTTTATTCTGAAGCATAACTTCCACTGCCAAGAATCTTCCTTCTTTGTCTTTAAAAATTTCTTTTGGTTCCAACTCTTTTTTTACATATGTAACAACTCCTTTTTTCTTTTGCGAAGAGAGGGAATAGAATTCCTCTCCTAGTCTACTTTGAATCAGAAATTTAGCATCAGTCTTTTTAATATGTGTTTCTTGTAAACAAACAATATCACATTTTTGTTTTTCCAACCATAGCCTAACATTTTTCCTTTTTGGGGGTAAATTAAGTCCATTAACATTCCATGAAATAATTTGACTCTCCATGTTGGTTTTGTATTTATTTATCAGAGCCTTTAAAATTGTCTTTAATGAACTTGGTCATTTGCTGTACTGACTTGATGGTGACTCTCTTCTGTTTAAATGTAAAACTGACACCTTTTGGAATTTCCCATCTGTATCTAATGCCCTCTGTTTTCAGTTTGTCGATCAGGTCTTTAAAAAGTCGTCTGTCCTGAAGAACCGTTCTGGGTAATTCCTTTAGTATCATAATTTTCTTTTTGTCAATTATGAAATCTTCCTGGAATTGTTGCTTAAACAAGTCTTCTTTCAATCTTTTGGATATAAACTGGACAATCACATCTTTCTTTTGGGCAATCGCGGAGTTGACTCTGTATACCAAATCAATGTGTGCCGCCACCTTCTCCTCTTCTAGTTTAAAAAAATCTGCAACAGCATCCACCATGACTGAGTGGATATTCTCATTTTTGTCTTCAGGGATTCCCCTGAATCTCAGATGGTTAAGCATTCCATTGTATTCCACCATTACATTAGCTTTTGATGCTTCTTTAGCAACCTGAATTACGCCAGTTTCCACTCCTTTCACTCTCTCCTCCACCTCATCTGTTCTTTTGTTCAGCGTCTGTATTTCCGTTGTGATTCCAGCCAGGTCCTTTTTCAAATCAGCTACTTCATCAGCCACTTTACCTAGAGTTTTTTCCATTTTTTGCATAACATCCATCATTCGTTTTTCCATGGCTTCCATCATGCCCTGTAGTTTCTTCTCCTCTTTAGCAGCCATTTTCGGGGAGGACCAAGAGTTCGCCCTCTGTCTTTGCTGGAGATCGTAAGCCATTGTTTACAATTGTCACAAAACTTACATCAAATTAAAGCTCTTCTTGTGCCCAGCTGAACTGCTCTATTTTCACTTTTTTCTGTTGAGTCTTTTAGCCAAAATCTGAATAAATCGTTTCGACCTTCTCAAAATGGCGGGCACAATTTCTCTATGGTAAATGGCTCTTCCTGTTGCTTACTTCCTGTCCGGCAGTCTTAGTCGTCCTCCTTGTCTTCTGGTTCCTCCCTTCTTCTGGCCTCCTTGGTCGTCTCTAGGAAGCGCTGCTTGTCTGGTCTGAGATCACTTCCTGCTCTGGTGTTTTCTGTCGCAGCTTAAGTAGTTTTCCACATTGTTTCTCGCGGGACTTGGTGTTAGTTTCTATTTTAAAGTCAATATCCCGACTGCAGGAATGATCAACAAACCGGCTTTTTGGCTTTTTTTTTGCTTTTCAACTGTGTTTTCCGGAGTTGGTGTTAGTACACAGTATGCCGCACGATCATGCGCTTCATCGGGTGTTGTTTATTTTTGGGATCAGCATGTTTCTGGCGAGCAATTTTAAAAAGTTACCTTTAAAGTCCGTATTTTGTTATAGCAGTGTTTCCTTGGTATCAGTTTCCGTAGAATGTCTTGGAGGTCTGGGTCATGCGTTCTTATGTTGAGAATCCAACTCGGTGGGGTCTTTTAGAGAAATTCCGAAGTGCCCGCTTGGGGGGAGGGGATCAAGGCTGGTCACGGTGCTCTTTAAAGCCCCACTATCAGCCGATCGCAACTCCCACTTGGGCCGATGCTCGTTGCTAGTCAGCCCCCTACCTGGGGAGATCTGCGGCAGGCTAGATAGCCCGCCCTGTCATAAAGACCCTCTGTATGCTCTGGGAGCAAAGCCAGAGCATGTCAGGACGCCATGGATCCCAGACCGGACGCCAACACATATCCAATCTTGACCACGAGTCATGTCTTGCTGAAAAAAAGGTATATTGCTGCTTTTTTGGATTTCTCACCCTCCATGCATCCATTAATTGCCATTCTTCTATTATCTGGCACAATGAATCCAGGAACTTGTTACCTCCTGTTTTTCCCCAAAAAATGTTCGTTTTTCTATCCTCCTTCTTATCAAAAACCGCACCGTAGTCACCGATTATGCAGAACTCTTGAAATTCTTGCTTCAAAATAAGTCTTTGTAGTTTTCTATAAAAGTTCTCCTGATTTTGATTTGGAGCATAAATGTTGACAATCATTGACCTTTTAGTTTGTCTCTGAATAGCCACCATTAGAATTCTTCCATCCTGTGAGGCAAATATTAATTCAGGTTGTAAATGTTCTTTAACAAATGTGGCTACTCCTCTTTTCTTTTTTCCTTCATACGGAGCTACAAAAAGTTTTCGTAATCCTTTAAGATTTAAATGCTTTTCATCTCCTTTTCTTATATGAGTCTCCTGGACATCTGCAGTTTGTTTTTTAAGCTGATCAAATATTCTTCTCCTTTTTATGGTCCATTTAATCCATTTATGTTCACTGATATAAACTTTATTTTGTTTCTATCCATTTTGGTTTTAATTCTGTTGTTGCCATTTGTCTCTTGTCCACTGTCTTGTGTCGATTGGAGATCTAAATCTGAATCTTCTTTTTTATCTTCGAGATTTTGAAGTCAATATCAGTAATGCCATCGCCCCTTGAGGTTCTTCTCTCTCTTCTTTTCCCACTTCTCCTTCTTCCCTTTCATCTTCTTGATCTTCTGACATCTCTTCCCCATATGTTCTCAGAAAGTCCATTGCCTTAAAGACTGAAGTTATTTTAAATCTTTTCTCTCCATATGTAAAAACCAGTCCTTTGGGTAAAATCCATCTGTAACTTATATCATTACTCCTCAGTAGTGTCGTCAGCTCTGAATATTCTTTCCTTTTTTCACGGACTCTCCATGGAATTTCTTTGAAGACATTTATCTCCACTTCATTCATCTTCAGGGGAGACACATTCACTTCTTTTAATATTTTTTCTCTTACTGCTCTCTTATGGAATCATATTTGAACTTCTCTTGGGAGCTTAAACCGTCTTGCATAAGTTGAATTCAATCTGAAGGCTGTGTCTATCTCTTGTTCCACCTTACTCGCATCTTCCATTTTCATATGATAAGCTAATAACTTTGTCATCTTAGTGGTTAAGTCCTCATCCTTCTCTTCTGGAACATTCTGAAATCTCAAGATAAAGGCCGCTCTTTCCACTTGCAGTCTCATAACATCCTCTTCTAGAGTATTCTGCTTCTCTTCCTTGAGTTTTCCTCTCCATTTCCTTGGTTTTGTCTTCCATATTTTCCATTGCTGTATTTAAGGCCGTAATTTTTGTGGTATTCTCCACAATTTGCTTTTGCAGCATTTGTAGACTTTGTGCAAATTGAGTAGTAATGTCAGTCATAGTCTTTTGGATTGGCTCGACCGCTTGGGGGATCATGTCCTTGATTTCTTGGATAGCCTCTCTAATAGGCTCAATCACTTGAGGGACAGAATTTATAATTTCTTTTATACTAATTTTTATAGGCTCCACTACATCTGTAATGGTACTGAGAATGGTTGATTGCACCAACGCTTGCATTTCCTTCTGCATCTCTTTTTGCGTTTCCTTCTGTGCCGGGGTTCCCAATTTTGATTGTACAGAGCTAGACATTCCTGGTGAAACTCCCAAAGGTTTCTTCACTTGACCTTGCATATTCGACATGATTGTTTGCCCACAATTCACCTTAAATTCTAATTCCAGATCCAATATTTAATAATTATAACCCACTTTTTTCAATTATTTCAATTATTTATATTCTACTTTCACTTTCCCCTTATTGTTTTCTTATTTTACTTATTTATTCATCTCTACTTAATGTTTAGGAACAAGCTTTATCATCTGGCTTAATGCCCAGACTGTCTATCGGCTGCAAAGACCTTGCTTGGGTTAGTAACTTTTTTCTGGCAATATGCCCAGAAGTTTAATCACTCTATCCATCTATTATTTAGTAAACTTCTACAAAATTGGCTATCTGCTCAGACAATGTTTTACCCCCCTTTATCACAGCAGTTTTACACAAGCCTCAGCATCAGCTTATTACACACAATAGTCTCCAAGAATAATCCAACACATTTAAATCCTTCAGCTCTTTCAGATCAGCACTTAACACTTCACGCTGACAGAGTTCAAACTATGCTCCATCTTCCACCCTGCCCCCAGAGGGTTAAAAATTTGCATGCATTGAAAAAAGGCTTGAGACAACACTGATTCTTCCACCCTGCCCCTGAAGGGTTAAAAATTTGTGTGCGCTGCAAAAGGGGCTTCCCCTGGAATGTCACTCTTCCCCTGCTAGGGTTAAAATAGGGAATGCTGCAAGGGGGTCTCCTGCTTCTCCTCTTTCTCCCTCCAGCATCAACTTCTCTTCCAATCACTCCCCCCCTTCCTTGTAAGCCAGGCTGGGATCACACTAAATGAAAGTCAGTCAGGAGCCTCTTTCTTCCCAGCTTTTACACAGAGGGTGATTTCCCACTAAAGCTGCCGCGGAGTTGCGCAGCCGTTTGTCCCGAGATTTTTAGTCAATTTCACACCCGAAGCCGCGGGGCTGCATTTTGACCCGCGGCTTCACCCGATTTCCCCCGCAGTTTCGTAATCCTCAAAAAACAGGATTACGAAACTGCGGGGGAAATCGGGCAAAGCTGCGGGTCAAAATGCAGCCCCGCGGCTTCGGGTGTGAAATTGACTAAAAATCTCGGGGCAAACGGCGGCGCAACCCCGCGGCAGCTTTAGTGGGAAATCACCCAGAGTCAGTGTTTATATCTCCACTCTTTTATGTCTTTTATGTCTTCCACTGTTTTTCCACCAGGCAATTAAAGGTACTAATGCCGCTTTCGTTTAGAAATGAGGATTATTTCACCGTTGACCTTGCCCTGCTCCATTTTAATGGTCTGCCATTAATAGCCTATTCTGCTTAATGGCCACTTTCTTCCCGGGGGTGGGAACCCGTGGGAACCCACCCTTCTCTTGCTACTCCCTTAGGGCTAAATATTGCCAAAAGTTACCCTTTTTAAATTGACTCAGTTCCTAAAAGAGTACTCACAGGAGTGCCTTATCGGCTTAGGTTCCTCTTTCCCCCCCACAGTGCAGAAGCATCGGCTTTGCTCATAAGATGAGCTCCAACTTCGTTTCCATGTTGGAGGCAATCTTGTTCTCCCTGTGTGTAGCCATATTTACAGGGACCAGGATCAAGCCTCTTGCAGTCACCAGCTCCTTCCCCGGAGTGGCGGGGGGTCTTTAAGTTCACAAAATACCCCTTTTAAAAATGAAAGTGGCCGGAGCTGTTGTCAGAAGATCCGTCGCACTGTGCTGAGCCCCGCCTCCAAGACAGATCTTGTCCTTATATATATTTGAATTCTGGTTCCACCGCATTCTATGCTTGCCATAATTGATTCGGCTCAAGAACTGGCACTCAGAAGACACTGGCCAGTGCTGACTGGTTGTTTGCAAAGTCCCGCCCACGTCAGCCCCGGTCAGTGTTTTCAGCTCAGTCTGCTCCAGTCCTCCGACAGGAGAGGGCCGTCTGGAGTGTGAGTGCAGGGACAGGCCCTCAAGGCTGAGGCAAGTGAGAGAAGCCCTTTTCCGCCCCCCCACACCATCCCCTGGGCCTTCTATGAAGGGACTACACCCAGAGAAGCCCTTCCCCCCCACGCCATCCCCTGGGCCTTCTATGGGGCACTAGGCCCAGAGAAGGCCTTTTCTGTCCCCCACACGCCATCCCCTGAGCCTTCTATGAAGGGACTAGGCCCAGAGAAGCCCTTTTCCACCCCCTCACCATCTCCTGGGCCTTCTGTGGGGCACTAGGCCCAGAGAAGGCCTTTTCTGCCCCTCACACGCCATCCCCTGGGTCTTCTAGGAGGCACTAGGCCCAGAGAAGGCTTTTTCTGTACCCCACATGCCATCCTTCTATGGGGCACTAGGCCCAGAGAAGGCCTGTCCCCCACACACCATCCTTCTATGGGGGCACTAGGCCCAAAGAAGGCCTTTTCCGTCCCCCACACACCATCCCTTGGGCCTTCTATGCGGCACTAGGCCCAAAGAAGGCCTTTTCCGTCCCCCACACACCATCCCTTGGGCCTTCTATGGTGCACTAGGCCCAGAGAAGCCTTTTTCCGCCCCCCACGCCATCCCCTGGGCCTTCTATGGGGCACTAGAGCCAGAGAAGGCCTTCTCCACCCCCACACGCCATCCCCTGGGCCTTCTATGGGGCACTAGGCCCAGAGAAGCCCTTTTCTTCTCCCCCACACCATCCCCTGGGCCTTCTATGGGGCACTAGGCCCAGGAAAGGCCTTTTCCGCCCCCACACACCATCCCCTGGGCCTTCTATGGGGCACTAGGCCCAGGGAAGCCCTTTTCCATCCCCCACACGCCACCCCCTGGGCCTTCTATTGGAGCACCTGCCCCAGAGAAGCCCTTTTCTTCCCGCCCCACCATCCCCTGGACCTTCTATGGGGCACTAGGCCCAGAGAAGGCCTTTTCCGCCCCCACGCCATCCCCTGGGCCTTCTATGGGGCACTTGGCCCAGAGAAGCCCTTTTCCGCCCCCTACGCCATCCCCTGGGCCTTCTATGGGGGCAGTAGGCCCAGAGAAGCCCTTTTCCATCCCCCACACACCATCCCCTGGGTCTTCTATGGGGGCAGTAGGTCCAGAGAAGCCATTTTCTGTCCCCCACACACCATCCTCTGGGCCTTCTATGGGGGCAGTAGGCCCAGAGAAGCCATTTTCTGTCCCCCCCACACCATCCCCTGGGCCTTCTATGAAGGGACTAGGCCCAGAGAAGGCCTTTTCCATTAACTACATGCCATCCTTCTATGGGGGCACTAGGCCCAAAGAAGGCCTTTTCTGCCCCCCACACGCCATCCCCTGGGCCTTCTATGGGGGCAGTAGGCCCAGAGAAGCCCTTTTCCGTCCCCCACACGCCACCCCTGGGCCTTCTATGGGGGCAGTAGGCCCAGAGAAGCCATTTTCTGTCCCTCACACACCATCCTCTGGGCCTTCTATGGGGGCAGTAGGCCCAGAAAAGCCCTTTCCCCCACACACTGCCTACTGCCCCCATAGAAGGCCCAGGGGATGGTGCGTGGGGACAGAAAAGGCCTTCTCCGGGCCCAGAGAAGCCCTTTTCTGCCCCTCTTCCCTTCCTTTCCCCCCTTTCCTTTCTTCCTCTCTCCTTTCTTTCACTCTTCCCCCCTTCCTTCCTTCCTTCCTTCCTTCCTTCCTTCCTTCCTTCCTTCCTTCCTTCCTCCAACCCTCTCTCCCTTCCACCTCCCTCTCTTCCTTTCTAGGGCCCGTTCTCTGCCACCACAACGGGCTTTGCTCCCTAGTCTTTCTATAAACCTGAAAAGGGCCTCAGGTTTGCAGAAAAATGTGAAATCTAAAAAGATATATGGGAAGCTTTTAAAAATCCAAAAATGATAAAAGGAGCACTTGTAGCTTTAAGCAACAGATTCCCTCAGTGGTTGTTGGTAGGCAACCACAGTATTTCATGCCTTTAACATAGCCTACCAACAATCATTGAGAGAATCTGTTGCTTAAAGCTACAGGAACTCCTTTTATCATTTTTGGATGTTTAAAAGCCTCCAATGTACTCATACCAAGAAAAGGTTCAGGATTATCACAAAAAGAAAGCGTTCAAGAAATGTTGCAGAATATTGGAAAGGGTGGGGAAAATTGTTGTGGAAATGTTGCAGAATATTGGAATATTGGAAAGGGAGGGGAAAATTGATACTGACCTGATAACAGAAGGTTTCTTGGCAAGTAACTTTCTTGGCTATCAGAAATATGCAAATATTATTATATCTTTAACACAAAAGAAACAGTCATTATTCATTGTTACACGGATTGAGATATCTTTCCTCAAGGGGGTGCTTTGCTCGGATGCTGCATTTTCCATGAACTGAAACTGCAATGTATTATTGCTGTGAAAATGTGACTCTACTCCACCTCACTAGTTAGTATATACTGATTTTGATTTAACACTTTATGAAATCTGTTGGTGAGGGGCTTGCATGCACTCATGACATTAAGTCCACAGGTTGGATCTAGTAGACCATGTCTTTCTCACTTCCCGTCTGTTGCTGGGGCTCAGGAACATTGGGGAGCATTTGGGGCAGCAGCAGGGGGTGGGAGATGAGAATGCCGCCCTGTTGGATCCAAACCATGATTATACTAGTGACAAATTCCATGGCTGCCCTAGAGATGGTTTTAAAAGTTTAATTATTTTTTCCTTACTACCTGCTGTATCACTCTACTGTGAGAAGTAAGCTTTTAATAAAATAAGCAGGAAATACCAGCAGGAAGATCTGTCTCCTAATTTCCTGAATGCATGGAAGGCTGCCCCTCTTCCATGCTGCAGGTTACATCCATGAGATAAATATTAATAAAAGGAATGAACTCAGCAGTATGGCTATTGTCCTGCTTCAAGGCTTAGTATAAACAGGGTTGGAATTCGATCCAGTTAAATCTGGTGGAGTTTGTTCAAGCCCAGAATGACAGAGAATAAGCATTAATTTAGAACTCTGCAGCATTTGAATTCCAGACTCCCTTTAACCCTGCAGTTTGGAGAGTCTCTTGCTTATGAATGTATTAATTGGAGAGTGTTCAGTTTGTCATGTTAAATGTCATACTCTTGCTGTCCTACAAAATAAACATTCAGCAAAATAAATAAGGACAATGATATTGAACATGAGTGTGATAGATGGAAACTAAGCCTGAACTCTTGACTTTCAGCATCCCCATGGCTGGTCTCAGAATATTTAAAGGGGATCAGATGTTCAAGCATTATCACTGCAAACTACAATCTGCAATAATCAGGATGTTTAAACAAGCCAGCTGTCTAAAGAGAAAAGTTTTCAAACTTTGACATGTTCAAGGTATGTCACTGATAGTGGGCAAAACAGTTTGTTCCTTTCCCAACTTTAAATTTGTTAGATAGTTGGAGTATATGCATCAGAGAGAATGAGAACAAGGACTAGACAATTATAACTTCTTTTTGTGCTAATAAACAAAAAGAGAAGGCAAACATCTCCAGACAGTATGTGCCAAACACTGTACACTCCAAACTGTGCACATTAATCAAAATCAGTGAAACAGCAGGCATAATTTAAACAGGGGAGACTATTTAGATGAACAGATGTTTCATGGCACCCTCCACATGAAAATATTTTCCAGTGGAAATATTTTTAACACTTGACATTTCCCAGTCCTACCTTATTCTTAAAACCACAGCTCACTTTGAGATGTAAATACCTTGAAGGACATGCTGCTTTGTTACTGTGTATAGCCCACATCAGTTTTGACGTATTACTTTACATTTGAAATTTGAAAATAAGGCTTATTGATTTCAGCAGCATGCCACAACATCAAATAATAGTCTCAGAAAACTTCTTGATAACATTGATTTTTCATTGAGGGGGGGTAGACTAGAAGCAAACTCTTACCTGATCCCCAATCAACTGGCTATTGGCTTCTGATAACCTTCCCCGACAAAACAAACAAACAAAAACAATAAAAACCTTTGCTGTGTCCCAGAAAATCTAGCAGGCAGAAAGGTTCCCAAGATTAACAGATCAGAAATCTGCTCTCAGTTGATTGGGAGAATCAGCTGGGAATCAGTTTCTTATCGCCCCCACCACAAAACACTTCATTCTCCTAGCAAAGCTTGGATCCACCAAAATTTCCCAGGAAGGATGAGTGGAAGCCAGCTCCTAGTTTACCCCTGATCAGCTCCAAGGTATCTTCTGAACAATCCTATTCTGCAGCTGTTCACATTGCTCTATCTGAGCTGAATAAATTTGTTTTCAATTCATGATCTGATTGTGCCAACCATGGTATGTTCTGCTGTGGACCAGGTTCTCTGTAAAATTAAACAGTGCCGGTAAATATTTTTGAACATAAAGAGAAAAGAGCCACTTAGCATTCTAAGGCAGACAAGGGGGCAAAGACAAAAAGGCCCATAGTTTCCAGAAATGATGGGCACAATTATACAACACTGTCTGTTATGTCTTACTGTAAACCATGCCTATTCTTTCTTATGTTAAGCTTTATTCTAGCCAAGAATTGTAAGCTGATACATTCCTATTGGTGGTTTCAATGAAACTCTGTAAATAGACCAATCAAAAGTGTATATATGTTTGTGGAGGGAACAGACCTCATTGGTCTTTATCTCTGTAAATCTATTGGTTCTTAACTCATATGTGGGCGTGGCAATGATAGCCTGGATCATTTAAAAGAAGGAGCTGTGCTCCACTTGTTGTGTGTTGTCGTGTGTTGTCTGATCATTGAGTAGCTGTTACGAATAAAGCTGAATCACTTTTGCTCAAATCACTGCCTCTTGTTGAGTTGCATACTTAACACTGTCTTTTCTCAGAGCTCTGTTCACTGCCCTTTAAACAACACAGGTTATGTACAGTCTCTAGCCATTTCTCAATTCCATGAGCAAAAATAACTATGACATCAAGGAGCTTGTTGCAAGTGCAACCATAACCAAAGGAATCTAGTAACATTATTTTCATTATTAAATACTAAGGTGTAAAAAGGGGCACTGGAGTCTAGTAGTCATTAACATTGTCATCCTAAGCAGAGTTACGTTCATCTAAGTCCATTGACTTCAATAGATGTAGAGATGTGTACCTTTGCTTAGGACAGTACTGTAAAACACTTTATTTTCCAGCACAATTTCCATGTTCACTAGAGGTACATAAATGATGCTGTGCAATTTAAACTTTTAACATGTATTGCCATGTTTTAAAAGCATAGATGCTGTCCTTTTCTACCTTCTACAGACAGCTTCAATGTTTGGGAGGTCTTCAGCAAGAGAACTCTAATAAAACCTCTCAGACAAAAAGGATGAGAGTTTACAGAGGATTCCTCTTGGCTAGCAGGGAGGAGCTTCGGGCAGCAAGAATCAGAAAGCATTTAGGGAAACTAGAAGACTGCAGTGTTTATTTGGTGATGAACTGTTACATTTACTTTTACTTTGGTGTGTCCCTCATATGACGGAACCCTAATTTATTACTTACTTGGTAGGGTAGATCTTCCCGTGATCATCAAGGCAAGGCTCCCAGGTTGAGCTCATCCATTGCACTTCGAGTGTGCTGACCCCTGAGATTTCTCCACATCTGGGAAACTCAACTGCATTACTTGTGTAACCTCTCTTCCCTGTGTGGGACATACATGGTGAAGGGCTTGACAAGGTAGGGGCCTCCTTACTCCCTGCATGGCACAGGGCTTGCTCAGTGAAGGGCTTGGCTGACAGATGCCTCCTCCCCATGTGGTACAGCTGATTTCCTCCCCCATCCTGTCCTGAGTCACAGGCAACACAGGGGATCGCCAGCTGCTGTCTGAGTGAAGCCACTGCCTCTACTGTGACTATGCAGTAGGAGGGGGGTTCAGGGGAACAGCGGGGCAGTGGGAGCTGTTGTGTCCTGACATCAGGAGTATGAGCTGGCGAAATGCAGCCAAGCTTCGCTCTCTGAGAACAATAGGGACTAGGCTCCTGAGCTCGCCAGTAAAGAACCAATGGCAGCATTGGCGGGCAATTCAAACCCGCCAATAGGAATGTGGGGCATCCCCCCCCTTACTGTATATAGTTGGCCTCCGGCCATTACTGTTTGTCTTTGTCTTGTGTGAAGTACGAATAAACGCGTCTTCTCTTATGTCGTCGTTCGAGTCATGAGGCCCGAAACCCAGTACTTTACAGTGGCGACGAAGGTGGGATTTCAACACCTTCCTTGACTCCATGAGCGACGAAAAGGACGACAAGGCCACCCGCCGAGCAGCACATCGCTGACCCCGAGAGCAGCACCGCACTGCTCGCCGAGCATCGCATCGCTGACCCCAAGAGCAGCACCGCACCACTCGCCCCGGCGGACGCCTTCCCAGACGGAGCCATGGCCGCCACTCATGTAATACTCGAGCGCTTCGATCCGTCTCAGCCAGAAACATGGGACGCATAGGTCAACCAGCTCATAAGCTATATGGAACTCAACGAGATTCGTGACCCTGAGAAAAAATGGTCGCTCCTGCTGAGCGCGTGCGGCACCCAAACAGTCCGCCTCGCCAAGAGCCTCTTGGTGCCCTGCACGGCCTTGGAAAGCTCCTTTGGGGAGATCCTGGACGTCCTCAATGCGTACTTCAGCCCCCGGCCTACCTTCTTGGCCAAGAGGATGGACTTCCAGAGGTGAGTCCAGGCCCAAGGGGAATCTGCTGCCGCCTTCCTGGCCGCGCTGAGGGCGCTCGCGGTGGACTGCAGGTTCCCGAAGGTGGAAGACAACTTGCTGACGCAGTTCGTGTGGGGCCTGGCAGACTCCAAGCTGCGGCACAAGTTGATTGGCAACCGGAGGCTCTCCCTGGACGAGGCCATCGATGCTGCAACTGCACATGAGGCCGCCAAAGGGGAACGCCCGGCCGCGGCTGCCCATGCGGTCGGGAGGGGTCCCAGCCCCAGGAACTCTGACACCGAAGAGGTCTACGCCCTCCGACCCCAACACCGCCGGCCGGCGCAGACCCAGCAGGCCGACAGGGAGCCAGCCAAGCCTTCCGGCAACCGGACCGTGTGCGCCAGCTGCGGGGAAGGCCACGGGAGGAAGACCTGCAAGTTCCGGGATGCTGTCTGTCACGGGTGTGGGAAGCAGGGACACCTCGCACGGGTCTGCCGGTCCAAGGGCCCCCGGAACTTGAGATCGTCGGCCCCACCGCACCGCGCACCGTCCACCGCCTACAAGACGACGGAAGAGGTCGCCGAGCTGTACCATCTCACAGATCAACCGCTACAGGTACTTCGCCTCCCCAACCCCAATATCTCCTCCACCCCGAAGATCCAAGTAACCGTGCGGATCGAGGGGTCCCCCTGTTGCATGGAGGTGGACTCAGGATCGGCGGCGTCCATCATTTCCATGGACACTTTTAAAAAACTTTGCCCGTCAGGGGGAACCCCTCTACGTCCATCGCTACTAAGCTTGGTGGACTTTCAAAAGAACCCTGTCCCCATCCGGGGAGTCGGCACTTTCCGAGTGTAATACCGAGACTTTGAGGGAAACTTGGACTTGGTGGTGGTTGAGGGAAATCTTGTGAGTCTTCTGGGGCAAGCGTGGTTCGAGGCCCTAGGCATTACGATTGGGGGAGTGAATAAGTGCGGGATGCGTGACTGGGGGGTGGTGTGCAAGGAATTCCCCGAGGTCTTTGATGGGAAACTGGGGTGTTATAAGGGGGCCCTGGTGTCGCTCCACTTAGACCCAACGGTGCCGCCCATTCGGTGGCACTTCCGCACCGTGCCCCTGGCCCTCCGCCCTAAAATAGAGGCAGAACTGGACTGGTTGGTGGCCCAGAGAGTTCTAGAGCCCATCCCTAACGCATGATGGGAGACCCCGATTGTGACACCCGTGAAGCCGAACGGGGAAATCCGCATCTGCGTGGATTACAAGTGCACTATTAACCAGGTACTTCAGGCGCACGCATACCCCGTACCCGTGGTCAGCCACGTATTGGCCACACTGGCGGGGGCGCGCATATTTGGTAAGCTGGATCTCGCGCAGGCATACCAGCAACTCCCTGTGGATGAGGCCACTGCCGAGGCACAAACCATAGTAACCCACCGGGGGGCCTTCAGGGTGAAGCGGCTGCAGTTCGGGGTCAGTGTGGCCCCAGGGATCTTCCAGAATCTAATGGACGATTTGTTAAAAGGGATCCCTGGCGTGACGCCGTTCTTCGACGACGTCCTCATCACCGCGACCACCCCAGAGAGCTTCGCCGCCCGCCTCCGAACTGTCCTGGGACGCTTCCAAGCCGTGGGGCTGAAGGTGAAGCGGGAAAAGTGCCTCCTCGGGGTGCCGGAGGTGGAGTTCTTGGGGTACCGGGTTGACGCAACGGGCCTGCATCCAGCGAGGGACAAGGTGAAGGCCATCGTGGAGGCCCCCACCCCGAAGTCCAAGGCGGAGCTCCAGGCGTTCTTAGGCCTCCTGAACTTTTACAACGCCTTTCTCCCACACAAAGCTGCCGTGGCAGAACCCCTGCACAGGCTGCTGGATAAGGCGACACCTTGGGCATGGGGAGCGAGGGAGGAGGAGGCATTTTGGGGGGTTAAGATACTTTTGATTTCGAATGCTGTACTCGCCCACTTTGATGAAAAGCTCCCGGTAATCCTTGCATGCGACGCATCGCCGTATGGGGTCGGGGTGGTCTTGGGCCACAAGCTACCAGATGGGAGGGAAGTCCCGGTGGCTCACGACTCCCGCACGCTGTCCCCCGCGGAGTGTAACTATGCGCAAATTGACCGGGAGGGCTTGGCCCTGGTGGCGGGGTTTAAAAAATTTCACAACTTTGTGTATGGGCGGCCATTCACGCTCGTAACTGATCACAAGCCGCTCCTGGGACTGTTCGCGGCGGACAAACAAACGCCGCAGGTACTGTCACCCCGGGTGTTGCACTGGTCCTTGTTTTTAGCGGGCTATCAGTACCAGTTGGAGCATCGGCCGGGCAAGGCGCTGGGTCATGCCGACGCCCTGAGCCGCCTGCCGCTGCCGCATACAGGGGAGGATCCAGCCCCAGCTCCCGCAGTATTGTTGATGGAGGAGCTGCCCAACCCCCCCCCCTTCAGGCTGCAGACATGGCCGCCCGCTCGTCCCGAGATCCCATTCTCTCCCGGGTCCTAAACTGGGTGGTGAGGGGATGGCCAGTGGAACAGACAGGGCCAGAGTTCTCGGCATACAAAGCCAGGAGGGAAGAGTTATCTGCCTTGAAAGGGTGCTTACTATGGGGGGACAGGGTGGTCATCCCAGGGCCCATGAGACAAGGGGTTCTAGAGACGCTTCACGAGGCCCACACTGGCATCGTACGAATGAAAGCTCTGGCAAGGAGCTACGTGTGGTGGCCCGGGATAGACGCAGAAATTGAAACCTGGGTCCGGGGGTGCACAAGGTGCCCCAATCCCCCGAGAGCGCCAACACAAAGCTGGGAGTCCACCCACAAGCCGTGGTCACACTTACACATTGACTTTGCCGGGCCGTTTCAGGGGCTCCAGTTCTTGGTGACGGTAGACTCCTACTCTAAGTGGGTAGAAATAAGTCCTGTGGCTACCACCTCTGCAAAAGCGGCAATAAGGGCCCTGCGCAGAATATTTACCAGAGACAATCGTGTCGGACAACGGGGCAGCGTTCACATCCGCGGAGTTCCAAGCGTTCCTCACAAGGAACTTAATCAAGCATATACGCTCCGCGCCCTTCCACCCGGCAACAAATGGACAGGCGGAGAGGACGGTACGCACCGCCAAAGAAGCCCTGAGCCGCATAACGGAGGGGGAGGGGGAGTTCCGGCTGGCCCGCTTCCTCCTCACACAGCGCACCACCCCGAACCCCATCTCCGGGCATTGCCCCGCAGAACTATTGATGGGCCGCCGCCCCACGACCCTGTTAGACAGGCTCCACCCGGACCGAGCCCCAGAGAGAAAGCTGGTCGAAACCTGGGAGGCACCCAGGAGCTTCCTCCCGGGGGAACCTGTCTACTTCCGGAATTACGGGGCGGGGCCGCAGTGGCTGGCCGGTCGCATCCTAAAACCCACCGGGCCAGTGTCATACGAGGTCCTGGCAGACGGGGACCGGGTCCTCCGTAAGCACGTGGACCAACTCCGGAGGCGGCAAGACCCCAGCACAGGGATCCAGGCCCCGCTACCGGAATACACCGCGGCCGCCCCAGCACCCGATCGGCTGCAGGCACCACCAGCGGAGCAAGTGCCGGAAAGACCGTGGAGCCCGGAGGGGGTCCCAGAGCAAGTTGAGCCGCCGCTGCCGCTACCGCCGCCGCCGCAGCTGCCACCGCAGCCGTCGCTGCCGCCAGAAATCCAAGCTCCTAGTGCGGGAGGACCAACCGAAGGGGGCCCCGCCAGTCCGGTACCGGCCCCCCGAAGATCATTAAGAGAACGGAGGCCACCAGCCTACTTAAAAGACTACGTCACCTGATAGGAGACAAACTATGGGGGGAGGGGTGTTGTGTCCTGACATCAGGAGTATGAGCTGGCGAAATGCAGCCAAGCTTCGCTCTCTGAGAACAATAGGGACTAGGCTCCTGAGCTCGCCAGTAAAGAACCAATAGCAGCATTGGCGGGCAATTCAAACCCGCCAATAGGAATGTGGGGCGTCCCCCCTTACTGTATATAGTTGGCCTCCGGCCATTACTGTTTGTCTTTGTCTTGTGTGAAGTACGAATAAACGCGTCTTCTCTTATGTCGTCGTTCGAGTCATGAGGCCCGAAACCCAGTACTTTACAGGAGCATCCAAGTCAGCTGCTCCATGCATTGGGGTGACTTCACTTCCCTGCAACCAGCTTCCCCCTACCACAGCACTTCTAATCTGGGCTTAAATCCTATCAAGGATCCCAGTAACCCCCATTTGATCCATCCAATCTGTAGCCCTGATGCCACCTTGCCTGCTCAAAATCTGCAAGAGCCACCCATCAGACGAAACCTTCTGGTCCCAGCACCACAACATCCACCTGTATGTGAGGCCTTTGATTGGCTGGCTGGGTTTCTGTGGGGACAGTCAGTAAGCTGAATGAATGGGTTGGCAGACAGCTGCTATGGAGCTTAGCAACCATCTGCACAGGTGCAACCTCATATCTTTGGCCTATGTGAGAGAAAAGTGTGGCCCACCTAGACTGAAGATACGATTCTAGAATTACAGAATTGTGTTAAAAATATATGTTTCGGCCTCCTGACAGAAGCACCCCTTTGCAGTCAAGACTGATCTATGATTATTTTTCTAAAGAGAGGTTCCACCTAAAAATAGTTTTCCAGATGCAAGGAAACTGTGTTCCCTTTATTGTTTCACTAGGAATAAGGCCCGTTGTGGAAATAAATACAACGGGCTCTAGAAAGAGGCTCTGGGAGAGTGCCCCGGCTTTGGGCACTCAGTGACAATTTGCTGTGGCAATCTCAGCAGGGTATAATGACAGAGGCCACCATTTCCTCCAGAGGAACTGATCTTTGCTACCTGAAGAGCAGTAGTAATTTTGAGTGATCTCCAGCCCACCCCCAAGATTGGTAACAGTGGTTCCCCAGGAGGGAGTGGCTGGTTTGGAGGGTGGAGTCTATGGCATTGTACCTGTCTGAGGTCCCACCCCTCCTCAACACTCACCTTCTCCAGGTTTGACCCCTCAAATCTCCAGGAATTTCCCAACCTGGAGTTGACAACCCTATCTCCCTCCCAGCCAACCATCAACCTACCTTTAGTTTTCCATCTCCTCCCCCCTCCCTCCTAGAGAGCAGTTGTAATTTTGAGTGATCTCCAGCCACCACCTGGAGATTGGCAACAAAGGTTCCCCATCAGGGAATGGCTGGATTGGAGGGTGGAGTCTATGGCATCATACCTGTCTGAGGTGCCACCCCTCCTCAAACCTCACCTTCTCCAGGCTCCATCCCTCAAATCTCCAGGAATTGCCCACCTGGAGTTGGCAACCTGATCAGGACTGGGCCCAATGAGTTTTCTCCCTAAGGCCAACATAGGTGTGGAAAGGGCCTTTTACTGACAGAGGAGAAAGTACAGGTGCCAACTGTGATTAGGGAAATACCTGGAGATTTGGGGGGGTGGATCCTGTGGAGGGCAGCATTTGGGGTGTGTGTGGAAGGACTCAGCAGGGTATAACGCCATAGAGCAGGGGTGTCCAAAGTTTTTTTGGTGAGGGCCAAATACAGAAAAATAAGCAAAGGCCCGGGCCACACACAAGAGGTGACATATTGAATCTGCAGGTGAAAGTTGGAAAAAGGTGTGTGGGGGGTTAAAGGATACAGGGTTTCAACCTTGCGCAGAAGTCAGACTCTGGAAGATTTCCCCCACCCCTTTGAATCTAATCCTGTGGGTCTGCAGGGACCCCTCCTCATCTCATCACCCCTTTCCCCACCTTGAAGTACACAATCCTAAACATAACATAGTAAAGGTAAACGTTTCCCTTGCTGGAAAGCCAGTCAAATCCGACTCTAGGGATGCAGTGTCCATCTCGTGGCCGGCATGACTGGAGGCCGAGGCGCACGGAAAGCTGTTACCTTCCCATTGAAGTGGTACCTATTTATGTATTTGCAATTTCTTGCTTTCGAACTGCTAGGTTGGCAGGACTCCCTCATGCAGCACTAAGGTCTGGAACCGCCGACCTAACGATCGGCATTCAGCGTCTTAACCACATAACATACCCCCGAGGTAATTCGTAAATAAGGTCAATGGAGCTTACTCCCTAGTAAGTGTTTTTACGATTGCAGCCTTGCAGTATCTCCCCCACACACACCTGAGGGGGGCCACCCGGCCTGGAGCCTCGCTTCCCCGCCTTCGAGGAAAATAAAACAGAAGTCATGAGCCGGCTTCCGGTCTGGGATTCATGGCGTCCTAAGGTGTTCTGGCTTGCTCGTTAGAGCTCCCAGAGCAAACGGAGGGTCTTGACGACAGGGTGGGCTTCAAATAGCCCACCGCAGATCCCCCCAGGCAGGGGGGTGACTGGCAGAGAGCCTGGCCCGAGAGAGGAGTTGAGATCGGCTGATAGTGGGGCTTTAAAGAGCGCCGCGACCAGCCTTGATCCCCTCCCCCAGAGAAGGCACTTCGGAAAATCTCTACAAGACCCCACCGAGTTGGATTCTCAACATAAGAACGCATGACCCAGACCTCCAAGACATTCTACGGAAACTGATATCAAGGAAACACTGCTATAACAAGACACGGACTTTGAAGGTAACTTTTTAAAATTGCTCACCGGAGACGCGTTTCGGCCGAAAATAAACAACATCCGATGAAGCGCATGATCGTGCTGTATCTGTTGTACTAACATTGGAGCGGAAAAAGTGCAGTTAAACAGCTAAAAAAGGCCAAAAAGCCGAATTGTTGATCATTCCTGCGGTTAGATTATTGGCTTTAAAATAGAAACTAACAGTAACTCCGCGAGAACTGCAGTGGAAAAGTACTGTAGCTGCTGCAGCAGAAATCGGCAAAACAGGAAGTGACTTCAGAACAGACAAGTAATCATCCTAGAGAAGACCAAGGAGGCCGGAAGAAGGGAAGAAATCAGGAACAAGGGGGACCATTAAGAGTGCCGGACAGGAAGTGAGTACCCGGAAGAACCATTTACCATAGAGAAATTGCGCCCGCCATTTTGGGAAGGTCAGAAAAATTTTCTTTGATTTTAAACGAAAGACTTAATATAAAAAAGTGAAATTAGTGCGATTTAGGTGGGCACAAGAAGGACTTTGATTTAGAGTGAGTTGGAGGGAAAATTCTGAACAACGGCTTACGACCTGCGGCAACGACAGAGGGCAAATACCTGGTCCTCCCCGAAAATGGCTGGGAAAGAGGAAAAAAAGCTACAGGGCATGATGGAAGCTATGGAGAAACGAGTGATGGACGCGATTTTGAAGCTGGAAAAGACTGTAATAACCGAAGTAACAGAGTTGAAAAAAGAAATGTCTGGAATTACAAAAGAGATACAGACGCTGACCAAAAGAGCAGATGAGATGGATGTAAGGGTGAAGGGAGTAGCATCTAATATAGCTGAGGTCACTTTAGAAACAGATAAAGTGAATGTGATGGTCCAATATAATGCAATGATTAACCACATGAGATTCAGGGGGATCCCTGAAGACAAGAATGAGGACATCCATTCAGTCATGGTAGATGCTGTTGCAGACTTTTTGAAAATGGAAGAGGAGAGAGTGGCGGCACAGATTGATGTGGTATACAGAGTCAATTCTGCGATTGCGCAAAGGAAAAAATTACCTAGAGATGTAATTGTCCAGTTTATATCTAAGAAGCTGAAGGAGGATTTGTTCAAGCAACAATTTCAGGATGACTTCATAATTGACAACAAGAAAATCATGGTCCTAAAGGAACTACCCAGAGCGATGCTTCAGGACAGACGACTTTTTAAAGACCTGATTGACAAGCTGAAAACAGAGGGCATAAGATATAGATGGGAAATTCCTAAAGGTGTCAGTTTTTCGTTCAAGCAGAAGAGAGTCACCATCAAGTCAGTTGACCAAATGACCAGATTCATCAATGATAATTTTAAAGACTCTGATAAATAATTACAGAATCAACATGGAGAGTCAAATAATTTCATGGAATGTTAATGGACTGAATTCACCCCAAAAAAGGAAAAATATCAGACTCTGGTTGGAAAAACAGAAATGTGATATTGTTTGTTTGCAAGAAACACATATTAAAAAATCAGATGCCAAATTTTTGATTCAAAAAAGATTAGGAGAGGAATTTTATTCACTCTCCTCTCAAAAGAAAAAAGGAGTTGTTACATATATTAAAAAAGAGCTGGAACCAAAAGAAATTTTTAAAGACGATGAAGGGAAATTTTTGGCGGTAGAAGTTGTGCTGCAGAACAAAAAGACATTAATTGTTAATCTCTATGCTCCCAATGGGGCAAAAGAAAACTTTTTTCAGGATCTGTGGGAACAACTACGACAGTTGACCTATGAGCAAACGATTTTAATGGGCGATTTTAATGGTACTGTTGACAATGTTGTTGACAGAAAATCAAAAAAAGGAATTGAGGCCATGGGCAAACTTCCTAAAGTCTTTTTCCAATTGACTAAATATGAACACTTGGCAGACGTTTGGAGAATCAAACATCCCAGAGATAGAGAGTACTCTTTTTATTCATCAAGACACGAATCTTTTTCCAGGATAGATATGATGTGGATGACAGAGAATTTAATCTTGCAAACACGCAAAATTGAGATATTGCCTAGGATTCTTTCTGACCACAGTCCGATAAAATGGTCAACGTATGTTAAGAGGAAAAAATTTCGATGGCGACTTAACGAAGATTTGCTGGACAAGCAAAATATCGTGGATAAAATAAGGTCAGAAACCCAAACATACTTTCAATTGAACTTAAATAAAAGTGTACAGACGCAAACGGTATGGGAAGCCTACAAGGCTGTGATGAGAGGACATCTGATTGCAATTAATAATAATGAAAAGAAACAACAAATGAAGATAGACAAAGAAATTATGGAAAATATTCGGAAAAAAGAAACAGAACTTAAGAAAAGGCCTGGTAAAAAGAAGATTTTGAGAGAATTGAGGATTCTAAGGGAGCAATATGAGGCAAGGTTGAACAAAGAAGTATTTTGGAACTTGAAAAAATTGCAACAGAAATCCTTTGAAGGTGCAAATAAACCTGGCAAATATTTAGCATGGCAATTAAAGAAAAGAAGAGAGAATAAAACAATCACCTGTTTGAAAGATGGAAATAAAGAGATTTTAGACCCAGGAGGAATTAAAAGGGAATTTTTTAAATATTACGCGACTCTCTTTCAATCGAAGCAAGCGGATCCTCAAAAAATGTTGGATTACTTATCCAAAGCTAACTTGATACAACCAAACCCCGAAATGAAAACATTTTTAAATGCTGCAATAACTAAAGACGAAATCAGTAAAGCAATAGCTGAGGCAAAAATCTCTAAAGTCCCAGGCCCGGATGGCTTTTCAGCTAAATTTTATAAAAAATTTCATGAAGATTTGGTCCCGGTGTTGGAGATTCTTCTAAATGAAATTAGAAAGACAGGAAAGATCCCAGACTCCTGGAATGAAGCTGCAATCACCTTAATCCCTAAAGAAATGCAAGATTTAACAAATGTTAAAAACTACCGGCCCATTTCATTATTGAACAACGATTATAAAATATTTGCAAAAATATTGGCAGAGCGCCTTAAAAAGTTTTTGAAAGATACTATTGTTGAAGATCAAGCTGGTTTTTTACCAAATAGACAAATTAAAGACAATATGAGGGTTGTTTTGGACGCAATTGAGTATTATGATAAACACCCTGAAAAAGAAGTTGCTTTTTTATTTTTGGATGCAGAGAAGGCCTTTGATAATTTGAATTGGGAATTTATGTTTAAAGTGCTTGAGAAATCTTTGATGGGCATAGAATTTACAAGAATGATTCAATCGATATATAAAGAACAAAAAGCTTCGGTGATTGTCAATGCAGAATCAACAGATATGTTCCGGGTAAGAAAAGGTACTAGACAAGGTTGTCCCCTGTCACCATTGTTATTTATCTGGATTTTGGAGATTTTGCTACAAGCGGTCAGAGATGATGATAATATAAAAGGTTTGAATATTGGAGGTTTTTCATTTAAATTAAGAGCATTTGCGGATGATATTATGTTTATTGTTGAAGATCCTGTTAATAATATGCCTAAGGTATTTGAAAAAGTAAGAGAGTTTGGTGATCTTGCAGGGTTTTATGTCAACAAAAATAAATCTAAGATACTGTGTAAAAATATGATTGGTACAAAGCAACAAATGTTACAAAATGTGACAGAATGTGAAGTGGTTAAAAGGGTTAAGTACTTGGGAGTTGAAATTACAATGAAAAATATAGATTTGTTTAAGAATAATTATGAAAAACTGTGGGGTTCGATAAAGAGTGATTTAGAAAAATGGGAAAAACTAAGGTTATCTCTTCTTGGAAAAATTGCCGTTATTAAAATGAATGTACTGCCCAGGTTAATGTTTCTGTTTCAGACAATACCAATTGTGAAAGATGGAAAAGTGTTGGTTAAATGGCAAAGAGAAATCTTTAAGTTTATCTGGGCAGGGAAGAAGCCAAGAATTAAAATGAAGATAATGTATGATATTAAAGACAGAGGTGGCTTCCAAGTCCCGAATTTGCGTTTGTATCATGAAGCAGTATGTATGTCTTGGTTATCTGAATGGGTAAATTTGGAAAATAGAAAACTTTTAGCTCTTGAGGGGCACGATTGCAGATTTGGCTGGCATGCCTATCTTTGGTATGGGAAAAACAAAGCTGACTCTATGTTTAAGCATCATTATGTAAGGAGGACACTGTTTGATGCATGGATCAGGTATAAGGATACAATTTCGGATGAAAGGCCTCTGTGGATTGTTCCAGCTGCAGTTATACATTTGTTTTCAGAATATAAAGGTAATGACTGGTTGAAGTATCAGGAATTGTTGCAAAAAGAAGGGAAAAAATATGTTTTAAAACCAAATAACGAATTAGAATTTGAGTATGGTTGGCTACAATATTGTCAAATAAGGGACATCTATAAAAAAGACTGTAAAGAGTTTGGTTTTAGAGCTATGAATGATGATATTGAAAATATATGGTTGAAAAAAGAACGGAAAATGATATCAAAAATGTATAAAACTTTGTTGACTGTATATACTTTGGATGAAACTGTTAAAGAACAAATGATAAAGTGGGCCATAAATATGAACAAAGAAATTTCTATGGAATCGTGGGAATTTTTGTGGAAAAGATCTTTTAAAATGTCTACCTGTATCAATGTAAAAGAAAATTGTTATAAGATGATGTATAGATGGTACATGACACCAAAAAAGATTGCCAATATTAGTATGGATAAGAACTTGAGTAATAAATGCTGGAAATGTAAAAAAGTAGAGGGTTCTTTTTACCATATGTGGTGGTCATGTGATAAAGTGAAAGCATACTGGTCTAATATACATTGTGTGATGCAGAAAATACTGAAAATCCCAATTGAGAGAAAGCCAGAACTTCTTCTCCTCGGTTTGACAATGGAAAAAACTCCACAAGAAAAAAGGACATTGTTATGGTACATGATTACGTCGGCGAGAATGGCCTTTGCTCAGCATTGGAAAATGGAGAAGGTGCCAGATGTACATGACTGGTTGAGAAAACTGTTATTTTTAGCGGAAATGGACAAAATGACAAAGAAATTAAATGGACAAATGGCAGAACAATACCTAAAAGACTGGGAAGGATTGAAAGTGTATCTAGAAACTGAATATAGAATGAAGGGGAAAATATATAACTTGGATACGTATGGATATTGAACGAGAAATGAAATGAATTTTGAACTGTATGTACTGTTATATACAATATGCTGAAATTGTAGAGGTTATATATAATTCAAATGTGTTACCTGGTTTGTCGATGTACTTAAGTCTAAGCTTGATTGCCTTATAATTTTTCTGTTTGTTATTAGCAGTGTTGGAAGCCTATTAGGGGGGTGGGGGGATTGGGACGGGGATCTTCTTTTCTGAAATTGTATTGGTAACGTGATTGGAAATGTTGAATGTATCCCAATAAAAATTTTGTTTCAAAAAAAAAAAAAGAAGTCATGAGCCTGCTGGAGGTTTTTTCTTTCTTTTCCTGAGGAAGCAGCCAAACAAACACCGTTTATTGATTACAAAAGGAAGGGAATCGCCCGCCGCAGGGACCTGCCCGAAAGCGCGGGTCGCGGAGGGAAACCGGGGAGGCGGCCGAAGTACCCGGGGAGGCTAGCACCAGAAGGAAAGCCAGAGTCCGCCGGCGGCGCGGGGGAAATGCAGCACGGAGCCCTCGGCGGCTTGGTCGGGAAGCCCCACAAGTCCAAGTGCTGCAGGGAGGGGGAACCCGAAGGCGCGCGGCCAGGGAGGGAGGGAGGGGCGCCCAGCCCAAAGTCACCTGCCCCGCCGCGCGCGTCTCCTGCCAGTTCATGGAGCTGAGCCTGCGCCTTGGGGAGTCCGGGGAGGGAGGGGCGGGGAGGCGCGGGAGCGTGCGTCCCTCCAAGTGTGCTGCCGGCCCTCGCTAGACCTTGGTGCCCAGGGAGGGCGCCTCGGACTTCTGCGTCTACCCGCTGAGGGTGGAGGAGACGGAGCTGGCCTGGCCACGGAGGGCCTTGCGCAGGCCGAGCAGGAGGAGGCACTGGGCGCGGAAGCGGCTGTCAAAGAAGGCGTAGAGGAAGGGGTTAAGGCAGCTGTTGACGTAGGCCAGGCAGGTGGCGTAGGGGTGCAGGCACGGGATGAGCTCCTGCAGGGCGCAGGGCAGCGGGAGGAGGCCCACCCAGTGGAGGACTCATGGTAAATATTTTTCTTTGCTTAATTTTGTTTAGTGGAGAAGCACCTTTTCTATGACTGGCTCCATCTAGTGTTGAAACTGAGTAGTGCAACAGAGTTGAGCTCAAGCGCCATGTGCGGGCCATATTCAATTATATTTTCAGAATTTGCTGCGGGCCAATAAAAACTGACCCGCGGGCCGCAGTTGGCCTGCGGGCCGTAGTTTGGACACCCCTGCCATAGAGTCTATCCTCCAAACCAACCATTTTCTCCTGGGGAACTGATCTCTGTCATCTGGAGGTCAATTGTAACAGTGGGAGATCTCCAGGTCCCACCTGGAGATTGGCAGCCCTAGGAGAAAGTCAGCCGCACAGCGGGGAGTTGAAGAAAATGTTCTGATGGTCACTGGCCCACCTCGTTAGCCAGCCAGCCATGCTGAAGCTAAGCAGGAGAAAGAGCCTTTTTCCATTTATTCTGACAGGAAAGTGGCCATTGGGGAGGGGGTTATGGGCGGGGGAGGGGGTTATGCTGAAGTCCTTTGTTTTTTTACTCACAGAACCAAGCTTGGCTGCCTACCGACAGCCACTCGGGGGACAGTCCCTCACAGGAGTCAAGAGAACTGTCTTCCTCAGGAGAGAGAGCTGGTCTGCCAGGGGGAGTGGGCAAGGGCGTAGACTTTCCAATTTCCCAGGGGGGGCTGGGGCTGGGCTAGAGGCATTACTGTGCTAGGTCCTTAAAAGAACCGAGGCCCAGTGACATCATAGGGAGGATCCAGTGACATCACAGTCCATTGTCACTATTTATGGAGGCGGAGCCATGTGGCATTCCTGGCTCCTATTATCTCCAGTGGGCCTTCAAGTCTCTCCCATTGTTTGTAATGGGCAATCCTGTCATTCCTTTTATACATCCCAGTTAGTTGTCCCTTTGAAACTGTACCACACGTATAGAGTGTACATTCCTTGCCAATGTTCCTTCTGGACTGCACACAGGGCAAAAGGAAATTTTAAAAGGCCTCTGATCTGCATGCCAATCAAGGATAATGATGTGTGGCATAAACATGAGTTAAGTGTTAAGTGTTCTCCCTGGACGGTGTACATACCAAGAACATATCTGTTGCCATTTCCCTCTCTTCCTGCTCACCACTCAGGGAAACAAAAGCCCTGTTTACATATTACAGTGAACATATGTACATCTTGCATGGACATATGTTGTTAGAAAGAGGTAATATACTTTTGCGTTACAAATAAAAGCAGCCCGCCTGCATCCTCCCCTCCCCCCAGCCCCAATGGCTCAGAAACAAAGCATGGCATGGGCAAAATCCTCTGCAAAGAACCCTGGAGAACCACTGCCAATCTGAGCAGACAATGATGACACTGATGGACTGATGGTAGAGAGACCATGCTTTGCGTGCCAAAGGCTAAAGGTTTAAACCGAGGATGTCTAAGAGAACAGCTGTTGGAAAGGATCTTTCTCTGTCTGAGCCTGTAGAGCTCACCTGCATCAGAGCAGACCATGCTGAAGTAGATGGACCAATGGCATGAAGACCAGTGTGGATTGAGGAGACCCTTGTTCAGATCTACATTTTGCATGACACTTACTCGGTGATACTGAGACAGTTAGATTTGAGTCCAGGAGCAGATTAGAGACCAACAAGAGTTTCAGGGAATAAGCTTCCAAGAGTCAAAGCCCCCTTCATCAGGCTGGGGGATATTGCCATTGTTGTGAGGTCAATATAAGGGAAGGGAGACTGGAGGAAGGGTGGGATAAAGAGGGGATTGACAGACAACATGTGAGCAGCAGAGTCCATTGGGATGGAAGAGGAGTTTACAGGAAAAAAATAGTACCAACTGATGTGACCAAGAACACAGATCTTCCCAAACTAAAACATCATAAATTATAGCCTGAACATGAACCTATATTGTAATGCATTAAGTGATGTAGCAGTGGTGACAAAACTTCTAGTGGCATTTAGTTGAACTTCCTGGACAGACAGATGTATTTTCAGTTGCCACTGGCCAAACTGGTCTGACTTTAGAGAGTTGGGACAGGCAGCAAGGCTTGAGGAAGGAGATGTAGATCCATGGTTATAGAAAAGAAGGGGGCTAGGAACTGAGAAAGCAAAGCAGTCCAAATGAAGCACAACACAGAAAGCTGTACTTAGTTGAGAGGAATTAGAAAGGAATGGAGATGCACAGTTGGTGTGAAGTACACTTGAGAAATTATAGAAACAGCATGGAAGTTTCTTAGTTGGGGTTAGCTACAATGCTATTGCAAGGTCTGTGTGATATAACAGGGGAGGCAGTCCACAGAAACCTGTATGACATTTTCAGACATTCTCCCTCATATACTTTAATTGTTTATCCCCGTCCTATAACAATTCCTCATCAGTCTAACAGAGACATCCTACTGAGGTCTATCCAAGGGGGCTTACTCCCAGGGAAGTGTCCTCAGGACTGGACTATAAAGAGCTCTATTCAAATCCTTAACCACTGAGCTTGCTAATACTTTCTCTTCTTTCAGTTCCTTAGATCAATTTGCCCAATCCCCCATCAAACTCAAATCTTATTGGCTCTTGCAACTATGAGTAAATTATTATTACACTTCTATCACATGGCTCTTTCCTAATGATTGTGGCTTCCAAGAATAGGTTGAAGATGATTGCCTGGGAAGCACCCACACAGCACCATGCCATGGACCCAGATGGCTCAGGTTAGCCTGATCTCATCAGATTTTGGAAGCTAAGCAGAGTCAGCTCTGACTAGTATTTAGATGGGAGATCTCCAAGGAATACCAGGGACATGATGCACAGTCAGGCAATGGCAAATCATCTTTGAATGTCTGTTGCCTTGAAAATCCTACAGGGTTACCATGAGTTGGCTATGACTTGTTAACACTTTACATCACACCAGGGCAAGTGTGCTTTAATGCCCAGAACCATTTGGGCAAGGCGTAATGTATAACTACTGTCAGTAGCATGAGATGGACCCACAGCTCAATTGGCTCTCATATCACTGCCATAGCATACAAAATAGTAAAACACTCAGTAGCACCTTTAGGACTAACAAACTGTATTGTAGCATAATTATTACTGTAACACAAGGGTTTTCAGAAAGCCACACAAACTTTTCCAATCTCACTCCAGTGCCAATTCCAGTCCTCAAACTCACAGTGAAACCCAAACACTCTCATTTTTGGTAGAATGACACCCCTCCCCTCCTCCACCTGGGTGGTTTGGCAAATGTAAGCCAATGCCAGAGGTTTGCAGGCACCAAGTCACACAGCAGAACCAGAGCTTCCAATTTCAGCACTGGAGCTAGGGATGCCAGCCTCCAGGTGGGACCTGGGGATCCCCTGGAATTACAGCTCATTGCCAGTCTAAGAGATCAGTTTCCCTGGGGGGGGAAATGATGTTCTGGAGGGTGGACTCTATGGCATTGTGCCCCACTGAGGTCCCTGTCCTCCCCAGACTCCATTCCCAAATCTCCAGGAGTTTCCTAACCTGGATTGGGCCACCCTCCCCTCATCCCCCAGAGGTGGCCAGGGGGTACCTGGCAATCCTAACTGGGGCTATTTTAGCAAGGGAGAGGGAGGGAAGCTGGGGGAAAAACATATAGATTGGGAGAGAGAAGTGAAAGACAGAAAGAAGGGAAGGAAGGGAAGGGAAGGGAAGGGAAGAAAGTCAGCCTGCAAGGGAAGCAGCCTGGAGTGGGGGTGGGGCAGCTCCCCAGTGTCTCCTTGTTTCCAGCTCTCACACATCTCAACTGAAAGGGAAAGAGAAACAGAAAGAGAGAGAGGGACAGAAAGCACAGCCCCCCCCCCCAGCCCCCGATTACAGGAGAAAATGAGCCCAGGATTTTCTGTATCCTGGAGCAATGTGCTCCATGCAGCATAAGGGTTCCTGGGTTTCGTTTTCTCCTGCAGCCCAGTTTAAACTGGACTGCAGGAGAAAGCAAGCCACTCACTGATGGCAGGGGCAACCAGAGGCCACAGAAGGGCCCCCCCACCTTCCCCTACCTCCATTCTTGCCCAGCTCCCCTCCCCAACCCTCCATCCTCCCCACTAAGTGGCAGCCAGGCACATTCTCATGCTGGCTCTCCCACCTCCCCTGCTTGGACTTGCAGGATGGCTGGGTGGGTGCAGCCCTGGGCTCCCACCCACCCCACCTGAAACAAGCCCCCACTCCTTACACCCCCACCTACTTACCCTTCAGGCTGGTGGCAGCAGCAAGCAGAGGCAGCATGTGCTGTCTCGAAGCCAGCCTCCACTTGCAGCTCTCCATGTTGAACTGAGTGGGGCTGCCGGGAACTGTGGGTGGAGCTTAGCTTCCTGGAGGAAGCAAGCCCCACCCCCTTGGCTTCCCTCCCACTCCTAGCCCAGGCAAACAGTCTCAGAAAGCGGAGGGAAAACCCTCCGCTTTCAAAATGGGGTGGGAGGCGTGAGGGGGGTAGCAAGGCTCTGGCTGACACCATTTGCCCTCTGGGGGGGGCTCAGTACCTTCGGGGGAGGCGTGAGCTTCCCAGCCCCCCTGAAGATGACACCTATGGGAGTGGGTGGGGAAGAGGAGCAGACCCAGCACCCGGCCAATAGCACGCGAGTACTCTTGGGTGGCGGCTGATGGGCCAATGGCTGAGGGAGGGCATTTTACAGCCAATGGGAGTGCATGGAATCTTGCGAAACCAAAAGATAAATATTTATAAGGAGAGATAAGCAAGTTACAGTAGTGAGTTGCTGCACTCTGAGAGTTTTCAGAAAACTAAATTACTTTATTTCTAATTATCATCTTTCACCCTGGATAACTGTGCTTTCCATGTCAATATCTTTGTAACTTTAGAATTCCTAAATTTCACTAAGCAGCCACACATCTCTTTTGGTGTGCTAAAGGCTTAGTACTGTTATAGGCTTTGTTTGAGCAGTGTAATAGTTTAAATTATAGGTGAGGCAGTATCACTGGCTTAAAGTCGATGGAAAGTCTCAATGAATGGAAGGACTTCTGTCCACAGAACACAACTTTCTCATCTCTTCAGTCTCACTGCAAACCAAAATGCACTCTGAAATGCTTTCCCTTCAGGAAAATCATTTCAGGGACTTTTGGACTGCAGCAGGAAGGAAAGTCATGTGGAGAGTGCTCTATTCAATCCAAGCCATTCTTTCCAATTTGTAATAATAAAATTTCAAGAGAAATCTATTAAGAGATGACACACACAGTTTATGACTAGGAATCCTATATTGCCATTTTAGACTTGAGCAACTAAAATGGTCCTCTATATAAAAAAGAGAGAGCACACTTGAATTCTAGTCTAGCTCTTCTTGTGGACATGCTAGTTTTCTAAAATGGGGAAAGCATTCAGATATGTGCAGCCTCACATATGGTACAGTTGCAGTAATGGTACCACATTACTACACTGAATGTGTAGGTCTGGAGTACAGAAAGAGATGAAGATATACTGAGCACCAGTGGTGAATTTCTAGTGGATTGCCCACTGAAAATGTCTGTTGTTTGCTGTTAGTCTTGCAAATAAAGCCAAATTAACTGGACTTTTATCAGATCTAGGACTGTGCTTTCTTGGGTTCATAAGCAAGAATACTGAATCAAGTATTATTATGCTTTTACTGCACTTTCTACTTTTGTAATTCCTCTTTTTGCATCACCTTACATCATATCATACTTTTTGCACTGTTTCAAATTCTGCAATCCTAAGCCTTTTGTATTGCTTATTAGATCTCTTTTTCTGTTTGATTGCATGGCTTTACACCATGTGATTCATCCTGAGTCTCAGTGAGAAAGGCAGACAAATACATAAACAAATAAATATGATCACTTATAGCTAATATGTTAAGAGATCATTAGCACTCACAGTTTATAAATCTCAAATATATTGGTGCAATATAGGGGATTCTAGTAAAAACCGCATTTTTCACGACAGCTCCTCTTTACTGTTCCTCTTATTTGTGTGACTCACTCAAACCAGCTTCTTGCTGAGTCTTTGCTATCATGGTTCCTAAGCTGTGAAACAGGTTGCCAAAGATGGTTTGGAAGGCCCCAGTGCTATTTGCCTTCTTCAAAGAACCCAAATTTAATGTCTAGCAAAAAGAAGGTTTGAGGCGGGGGGAGGGGGTATGGTAAAACAACTGGTTTCTGGCAATTGCTAGAGCTATCATTTCTCACTCTACAAAAGCTTCCGAGGGTTTCCATTGATTCCTAGAACAACACCAGAAATGACAATGGGTAGCTCTAGGATTTCTTTGAAACATGAGGCTGCATTTTAATGGCCTCCTGCCATTGGTCCAAGTGGTGGTGGGCAACTGGACATGGGGGCAGGTGATCCCCCACCCCAGTGGAGGCTTGGCAACGATAATCAAACTACATTATATGTTTTTAACAAGTTGGCTCTGTATTCCCTGGGCCCAACCTGCTTTCACCTCAGTCACACAACAACTACAGGGAACATCACTTTTAAAGCCTACAGTCTGAGATGGGGTGGTGGTGGAAGAGGCAGGCTCCTGCCTCCTCCAGTCCTTTCTCCTGAACCGAATTGGCCTCAGCGGGAATTACTTGCATAACCTTGGAGTTGCATATGGAGTATTCAAAGCACGGTGGGCTAGAAATGTTTTTCATAATTAACCAAGGAAGACAGCAAACCTTGATCATCTATTATGTCTGAGAAGTAGTACTATCACCTCCTATGAGCAAGTGTTAAACTATCTGGTTAAACAGTTTATACTTTCCTCCTAACAATATCACTCACATTCCTTTCAAATATGAATAACTAGCCTGATACCCGTGCTTCGCTATGGTATTTAAATTCTGTAAATCCAGTTATAATACCAATGATGTGAAGTTTGAAATGTAACATTTGTTGTAGGAATTCTAACCGTGAAGATTGTAGGGTAAAAAATCAAGCAAAACATACATACTTTTATTTTTCTCTACTGAAGGACCTCTCTGTAGACCACATTGGTGGTTCTGCCCTCAAGTGCTAGGATCACCAGGCTGCTTGATGAGCTCACTCTGAAGCAGGCAACATAGAACTGTCCATTTAAGAAGCAGTTGTCTGTTAAGTCAATTCCTGCCACCTTCCACAAAAGTGATGGCCTCTCTACTCATGGCCGGCTAGGTGAGGGAGAGGCTCACCTAGAGCATGCCGGTCGCAGGGGCACCAAAGGCGCCCCCCCCACAAAAAGCCTCCCCGTGTCTTCCCAGGCTTGCTTGGGCACCCCACAGAGCATCCAAGCAAGCTGGCGCTAGGAGGAAAGGGGCAGCGGTTTAAACCTCCACCCCTTCCCAGCTTTCCTGGGGGTCCTGCAGCCATGGAGCCCCCAGGAAAGCCAGCGCTGGGAGGGAGGGGGCAGCGGTTTAAACCTCCGCCCCCTTCCTGGCTTTCCTGGGGGTCCCACAGCTGTGGAGCCCCCAGGAAAGCCGGTGCTGGGAGGGAGGGGACGGCGGCTAGACTCCCCACCCCCTTCCCGGCTTTTCTGGGGGTCCCGCAGCTGCAGAGCCCCCAGGAAAGCCAGCACTGGGAGGGAGGGGGTGGCGGCTAGACCCCCTGACCCCTTCCCAGCTTTCCTGGGGGTCCCACAGCCATGGAGCCCCCAGGAAAGCCGGCGCTGGGAGGGAGGGGGTGGCAGTTTAAACCTCCGCCTCCTTCCCGGCTTTCCTGGGGGTCCCGCAGCATTTTTTAAATGTAAGTTTCCACAGTCCTCTTCCTGCCGTGAAATCCATTCTTCCACTTTAAGTCTCATCACAGCATTGATACCCCACTTTCTTGCATGTGTGAACAGGGCTCTGAAGAGTGATACACCATGATAGATTTGAGATCATGTGTTCTATGCAGCTATGCTTTTGTTTAGAATATTGTTGTGATTTTTTTTATGCAAGCAATTACTTTCATTGAAAGAGACTGACAGATTTCAGATAATTCCTTAGGGTTTTAATGCGGTCATTTCTGCAACAGGCATTTTACAAGACTTTGAGTCAAAGAGAATAAATTGGTTCACAGAAGGATGAAGAATGTAAGGAAAAAAACCAATGACATCCTGAAATACTTAGCGGAATAAATAAGAATGGAGCCATATTTTAATAAGCAAGCAAACTGTACCCCAAAGCCAGGTACTGATTTTCTGGTTTACAAATGGAAAGTTCAGGCTGCTTCCCTCCTTTGAGCCAGGGAGTATAAAAGTTTTCCTTGATAACAACCTAATTTACCATTCTTTCAAGGACCAACCATATCTGTTAAAATACTATAAATACCCCCAGTCTATATTTAATATTAATCATTTCAAATTTTTAAACAAGTTTTAGTTTCTCTCCATTATTTTCTCTTTGGATAAACTTGTCAAGTTTTTACAGAACAGTCTCAGCTTCATTCTGAGAAGTGCTGTAAATTAAGATGAGACTATTTTGTTCATGATGCATGTTGAGGATCTCATTGTTTGGGGGGGGAAAGGAACCCAAGGACTGCCTTGTTGGTTTAGACCAAAAGTATATTCGGTCCACTATTTTCTCTTCAGCAGTGGCCTTCGGTTGTCCCCCGAAACCTCATGATAGGGTGTGAAGATAATAGCCATTTTCATCACTTGGCCATAAGGTATACTGCTACTACATATGGCAGTTTCAGTTTTAATAACCATTGGTATAACCATCTCTCAATCTTTATTTAAGGTATCAGTTGGCCATTGAAACTTCAGGTGGCAATGACTTATGTAAGATAATTGTGAATTCTATTCAATATTACCTTTTTAAGCATACTGCAGCAGAATTTGGGGTTCAATGAGCCTGGACCTTTCTGTTTTTCTATGCTATGTAGGTTCTGCTATAACTGACTTTGGTTTCTTGGTTCAGAGGTCCCACAAGCCTTTGCTGTTTTGCTGGCAGCCTAGGCATAAAAAATAAAGCCTTGCCCTGTAGATGTACCTTTGCCTGAATTCACATTTTATGGCCTTCAAAGCCTAAACGTATCTGTCTAGGTCTATTGACATTACAGTTAATAAAATATATCTAGGTGAAAGTTCATACTAGCAAAAGTTCATCTTAAGATGGGCTGGTATTTGGCAAGTTTGGTATATTTTAATTAACTCCTCCCTTGATTCCTGTTGGCTGAAAGGAGTTTAAAAAGGAGGCTTTGGGCTTTGTTCAGGGCTGCTTGGCCCACACCCCACCTAGGCTTGAGTGAGGTCTTGATCTTTCTGAAGTTTACACTGTTTCAGGTATTGGGATTTTTCTATATGCTATTGGTTATTGATATTGAATGTGTGCTATTGAGTTTTACTTGTGTATGTTATTAGAGTTAATAAAAACTTTCAGTTTAAGGCAACTGTTCTTGCTATGTTTCTCTCCCTCTGGAGGACTGAGTTCCCTAGCAGACTCCATCCACCCACAGAAAAGAACCCTAATGGGGTTGGGGACCCCTGGAAGAGGCCTGGATCCTTAAAATTCCCCAACACATACCACTTATTTCATTGGATAATTCCCCAGTCTTCCAGCTTCCAGTATTTTTGAATCCGAATCAAGCATCAAAAGTTGCTTTTTGTCTGTCCATTCTCCAGTTCTATTTCACCTGTACCAAGACAAGCTGACTACAATGATATATGGTAAACCATACTGTATTTTAGATAAAAGCCTTGGGCTCCAAATCAATGATTGTAGCCAACAGTGATGGTTAGTTTATTTAGTTTGTATGACAAGTATTTGAATGGCTTAGGAAGGATAGTCCAGATTCATATCCTGCAGAAAGGGATCACTTGCAAACAGAATTTCTAGACCAGATAATACTCTGATATAAACTGTACATTTATAGTGAAGAATTTTATGTGATCATATTTCTTCACAGATGTGAACACCCATGGCACTGTGCCAAGAGGCTGCAAGTGCAATTTTAAAAACCTGAGCAATTATGGAAATTGTGAGCGAAAAATGTCATGAAATCAACATTAATATAAATCCACTGTGTGTTGAGAAGCTCTTTTATTTTTACTTAGGTTAAGCACTGTGGCATTTCAGTACTAGTAAAATTTTACAATATTTTTCAAAATCTGGGTGGGAAAAATTCAATAATTATTCAGTCGCCTAAAAACTTTCCACTTCTCATCTGAAGCTTATTGTATAAATTATTCAATCCAGAATTCTGTTTTCAGATACAGTTTTCATTCAGAGGTAGCATCAGAAAAGAATATTCCCAATTCTGGGCACATTTGTTTGGGGTAGTTTCATTTTTCTTCTTTACATAAGACTCCAGAAAAAAAAGGACTCACATCTCCTGAATTCTTCTTCTGTGTTGCTGTAATTATTAAAAATCTTAAGTCCCAAAGTGGTTAAAATGGATGGCTGCATCTATGTGGAACATGGCGTCCATGTTCCACCCCTAAAGCCGCTCCTGCTTCAGGGCAATAATGGTCACCCCCCCACATTTGCCAGTTGTGGGAGGGGCCAAAAACAAGCCCCCTGCCACAGCCCTCTCTCCGGGAGGGCTGGTCGAGCTCTCCCGGCACCGGGAGGCTCAAAAAAGAACAAAAACGGGTTGGGCGGCTGGGAATGATCCCAAAGCCGCCTGTCGATGTACCGTACTGGAACCGGAAAGCTGGAACCTTCAAAGGAAGAGGGGCATCGTCTGAAACATGCAAGAGAAGGAAAAGGAAAAATCAAAAGGAAGAATCTAAGGGCTTGGAAATTCAAAAGAGAGGCAAAAAAACCATGTGATGTAAAACATGAATTATCAAGAGAAGAGGAACAATGATTGCTAACAGAAAAAGAAAAAAGGAGAAGAATGAAAAGAGAAAATCTACAGGCATGGAAATTTAAAAGAGATAGTACAAGATGGGATTTAAACCTTGCGAGAAGCGAAGAGGGAAGGGTAAACTACCAGGATATGTATAAAGGGAAAAGACATGTAGAAATGCTGATGCAGAAAAGTAGATTGCAGATGGTTAGGAGGAAATTTAAGTTATATAAGGAGATGAAATGAGAGCTTTCCTTTTTTCTTACTGTTAAATAATGAGCTGTGGAAAATGATAATGGTTTTTCTTTGTGTGTGTGTGTGTTGTAAATATATGGAGAGTAAGAAAAAATGATCATTGGTAATTTAAAGATTAAAAAGTGGTAATAATGGAGATGAGTAGCTGAGTAAATGTGTCTATGCTTTAATAGATTAGGATATATAGTTTAGATGTGGAAAATTAATATGACTTAGAGTAAGGTAAGGGGATTGTGATAGTACAATACGTAAAGGCAATTAAGATAATATGTGTTAGTTATGGTAATGAGTTACCACTAATAATAATAATGATGATGATGAATTGGTAGAGTATTGGGGAATCTCTCTCTTTCTCTTTTTTTCCTTTTTTCTTCTTTTTGAGGAAGTTGGAGTAGGGATGAATAAGTGTTTAACTATAATTATTGGTATTAAAATATATGCCATCTTGCTTAAAACAATTTGTTAATTTTGGTAAGATTACCTGGGATACTGATTGAGTTGACGAAATCTCTATTTAATAGATAATAATACAAACATACAAGCTAAACTTGAAGTAATGTTCTCTGCAATGGTTAAATCAATCTATTTAATGGAAAAAAGCAATAAAGGAAAAAGATGTAAAAGATTGTAATGTTAAGCCCTGTACATACATTATAAGTAAGGGAGTGATAGGCTATTGGGAGATGGGGAATAGAAATGGTTACAAACTTGATTGGTGATGAGTACAAACAGTGAATTTGATTTTTTTTTTTTGCAGTGCCAATAAGAATTGATAAAGTATTTTTGAAAAGGTAGTGTGTATATTGTGTATGAATTAGAGAGAGAAGCAGCTAGGGATTATAAAATTTATCTAAAGGTGGATTATAAATGTAAAATAATTATGTCTGGTTTAGTGCTAATGTAAATCTGTGTTGCTGAAATGTAGAACTGTCACTTTAGGGTTGCTATTTATACTTCTGTTGATGTTTTTGTTATTAAATGTATGATTTAGGGCATTATGTTAAAAATCCAATAAAATATATTTTAAAAAAAGAAAAGAAAAGAATATTCCTCTAAAGGCATTTTGCTAAATCTAAGAATGCAGTCTAGAACAGATTCCATCTTTATGAAATGTGAATTCCATCAATGAATAAATTATAGTAGGTTCTGCTTGAACAGTCTCTACAAAGAGCTCATTCTTCAACACTTTAGTAAATCTGCAGAATTAACTGTGACTTGGGTCATGATTCTCTTTCCCTGCTGTAAATTGCAATACTCATATATAAAGAAGCACCAATGCATGCACAACAGTTACATTTAGCATTCTTAAATCACAGAAATCCTGAGTCATTATCTGCTATGAATGTAAACTACATGGAAGCTGTGGTTCTACTGGTGTTTTTGTCCTAAACACAGAGCAGTCATCTAGAGAAAAGTTAATTATAGGTAAAATTGAATTCTGAAACAAGGGGTCTTTTTTGGGGGGAGCGCACTGGGGCACAGCTCCGGCAGCTCAGGAGCCACAACAAATGGAGGTGGTGGCAAGCCCCGCCCCCAGCCGGCGTCCCCGGTAAGGGTATGCAAAAAAAAAAAAAAAAAATTCAGCCCAATTTGGTTCGGCCAAATCAGGCACAAGCAGTTTCAGAGGGCAGAAAGGCTCCCACATGTCATTTTTGGCAGTACCAGCGGATTCGGGTGTCTTTCCACCAGCCGAATGTCAATTTCAGCCCCATTATATCCTATGGGCCATTGAAGTCAATGGTGAAAACATAAGGTATATTCTGGGGGCAGGAGGGAAGGGGGTTTGGGGGAGAGCCTCCAAACTCATAGGGTAGCTGATGGAGCCTCTCCCCAAGATACCCACCAAGTTTCAAGAACATTGGACGAGGGGGTCCAGTTCTATGGGCCCCCAAACAGGTTGCCCCCATTCCCTTCATTGTTTTCTATGGTGGGGAAAAAAGTTACTTTTTCCCACGGTGCTGTTAGTAGCTCTGTGGGGGAGGGGGTTTGAGGGAGAGGCTCCAAATTTTCAGGGTAGCTTCAGGAGCCTCTCCCCACATACACTCGCACATCTCAAAGCAATTGGACCAATGGGCCTAATTCTATGGGCACCCAAACATGGGTTACCCAGAAATGGGTTACCCCCATTACTTCCATTGTTTCCAGTGGGGAAACCCAGCCAGCAGCAATTTAAGGCAGGCAAGCAGGCAGCACCAGCAGTCAGACTCTCCCAGAGAATCTCATGGAAATTGAACTGTCTTGGGAGGTGCTTATTTGCCATGAGAACAAGTGGCACACTCCAGAACATGCGGGGACAAAAAGATGGAATTGGTTGTTATGTTCATCTGATGTTGGAAATAGAATATTAGACTATGTGGACCTTGATCTGACCTAGCAAACCTGCTCTCATGTAAATTAAGCTTTGCTATGGAATAAACTGAAGCTATGAAAGTGTCTGCCTTAAACTTTTGCAAAAATCAAAATAAAATCTGTATCCAGATCATGACCCAAGACTGTCACACCAACTTTTGTAAGAACTGAGTAGTGATTTTCTAGTTATTAAGCAATAATTTTAAAAAATCCTCAAAAGTTTACTGATTCATGTGTGCCCTTTCAGAATAAGTTCCTGAAAGCATTACACCAGACAGCAGTTCTCACCTATAGTTAAGTTTCTCCTTTCCCAACATAACTGAAACACCCTTCCCCCAAATACTAACACATTTTGCAAGACTTCTTGCACTTAGTCATCTCTGTTAATTAAAGCAAAGGATGCTATGTTTTCCCCACCCCCCAGTGCTTTGTATCTTTCTATTCATCATTCATATTTTTGTTATATTAGTTTAAACTTCTAGGCTTTGTTTTGCATGCTGGATTAATAGCACAGAAGAATCATAATGCAGCCCAGCAGCTATAATAATTATGGTTTCTGTGATAATGGTTTGCTCACAGTACTGACTCTGAATAATTCATTTTCCCCAATAAATGTAATTCATTGTTCATGTAATTATGAAGTGCCTTTTTTTTTACTCCTAGTAAGAAATGTATTAATAAGATACACAAAGTTATGATTTCATACATTAAAATGAAGCATTCTCTATCCCACTGGGTGGTCTGCGTTTTTCATCACTATTTCATTGAACATTAACATTATTAATATTTTACCACATTAATGATGGAACCAGACTTTTTCATTCAATAATAATTGTTGTTCTGTGTATTTGTACCCACTGAATTTATAAGTCCAATTTCATCACAGAGTTTACACTATTGATTTGAATGGATTTAAGCATGTCCAACCTTCTCTTAAGTGTTAGTTATGTTTTTTTAGGTGCTGCTTCATTATAGAATTCCATAAAGTGGACTGATAAATTCTTTATTAACAGAGCTGACTGCATGATTATTTTAGTTCAAGTATTCCTAATTTGTTCTTGGTCTGTTGCAGATTAAGAACTGTGCAATTAGTTTTATGAGCCCATGGGAGATTTTGATTTTTTTTTTAATAATTGCATACAAGCAAACACGTGCAAACACACACACAATATGCCAACTACTCTTGTAGATCAAGGACAGTTTCAAAAGCAGTCTGATATAAGCTGATGGTCAGTGACGAACAGCAATCCCCCTCCCCAACCCTCCAAATTTAAATCACCTTTGCCTACATGCCAAGGTTTTGGTTTTTTTTATGTTGTAGTGAATCTAACAAGTTATGAGCCCAAAAAGAGTTACATTCACCTCCAGCAGTCAAAATAAAGGGATCAGCTTTGTGTGATTTAACCAAGATGGAAGAAGTGTGTGTGTTTGCTGAGTACAGAGCAGATTTAGAAAAGAGAGATAGAGAACAAAAGAAACCATGGCTGAATCAGTTTATGTTGAGGACAAGATAAGGTTAGTTAAATGGCTTTTCATGTGGAAAAATGTGAGGAACTCTTGGGCTAGGATCCTCCACCAGACACTACAGATGAGGTGATGAGGAAGGCTTAGAGGAAAAGGGATTGGAAAGCCCAAGGTCTCCTGATGTTTTCCATGAGTTCTGATTATTTTGCACAGATCAGGGAATTACAAACAGCTAAGCAAATGTATTTATCTCTAGTCAGGTCCCATCAAAGAAAAGGATGGACCCCTTGTTATGCTCTGCATCAAAAGCTAATGCCTATGCAGTTCAAAGAGGGAGAGAGCTTTAGAGCTCTCTGTCAGCAAACTGACAAATTTATATGCAGAACTACTAGATTGTGGGAAAGTTTTAGATGAACAAAGAAAAGTAGCCACACTGTTTTTAACTCTGCCTGCCAGATATAGTTATGCTGTGACTTATTTGGAGATGAGTCGGATGTTTAATGCTGCTGTCACAGAGTTAGGTGAAGAATCTGATCACTGTAAGGCATTGGGAAGGAATGTTGATTGCTTGCCAGAAATGTTTCCCCATAAGGCTTCTTAAAATGGCCATCCTTTGCAAAGCTCCTGGAGGGATACCAAGAAAGAGATTAGAAGATTTGGCAACCCAGAAAAACAAGAGTAATCCAGAGAGCAATTTGTTACTGAGGAAACCTTGCAGAGAGAAATTTGAGCTGAAGTGTTACAACTGTGGAGGAACTGGCCACAAAGCAAATGAGCACCCCAGCGCCAAATGAGAAAAGAGTTATAAAAACAAATCAGATGCCACAGAGCCTGACCATAAGGACCATAATTTCACTGCATCTTTAGAGAAAGGGAGTGCCAAATTCATCCTAGATTCCAGGGCCATGACATATTTGTGCAACAAAAAGGAATTATTCATTAATTTGAAAGAGAGTCCAACCCCTTTAAATGTCTTTTTGGGTAATGGGAACACAGTTAGTGCACCTCCGAAAGGTGATGTCTATTGAAAGCTGTTCTCTATGTGAAAAATTTCAGCAGTTGTCTGATCTCACTTAGAAGGCTATTAAATAAATATTGGCAGTAGGAAGTGTACAGTTTCATGAAATGGAACTGTGGAAGAGAACAATATTTCAATGTCAGATAGTGAAACTGAATCCTGTGAATATGATGGAGATACAGATGAAATGGATCAGGAAGCCAATCTTGCAAAGCCATGTTTTCATGCTGCATGTGTATGCTTCTGGCACTGGAGGTTGGGTCATAAAAGTTACAAAAGTATTCTGGACATGCAGAAGGGCCAAGTCAATGACTTTGAGTTTATGCAATGTGCTACATGTCTTTGTTGCATATAGTCAAAAGCCACCAATAAAGCTTTTCTAAAACAGAGCATGAGGAAGACTAAGAAGCCCTTGAACTGATTCATTTTGGCATCTGTGGACCTCTGCATACCCCATCCATTGGAGGCTGCAGGTATTTTCTTTCACTCATTGATGATTTTTCAAGGTAAATTGTCTGTTTACTCAAAGAGAAATCACAGATGCTGGACAGATTGAAAGAGTTTGTGGCCCTGGTCAGCAACCAGTTTGGGAGAAGACCACAAATCCTGAGAACAGACCATGGAGCTAAATACCTGTCCAATGCAATGCAGGAGTTCCTGAGAGAGCAAGGGATCAAACACCAGAGAACAGTTCCCTACAACATTGAGCAGAATGGCGTTAACAGAGAGGAAAAATCAGACTCTTTTAGACATGGCGAGGTGCATGCTAAGGGATGCAGTCATCCCAGTTGAATTCTGGAGGGAAAGCATCTTGCCTGCAACATACACACAAAATAGACTGCACACAAAAGCTACAGACACTGCACCATATGAACTGTGGTTTGGTTGCAAACCTTCAATGGGACTTAAAAGTATTTGGGAGTAAGGCTTATGCATACATCCCAAAAGAAAAGATGAACAAATTAGATGATAGAGCCACAGCAAGGATTTTGTAGAATATTTAGCCAATTCCAAAGGGTACAGGATTCTAGATCTGAGCACCAATGAAATAACTATCAGAAGATCTGTTCATTTTGATGGAAGTGTGAAAACTCCAGAGCCTTCATCATGGGAAAAAGTATCCCAGCTTCCACCATGAGAAGCTCAGAAGTGGAAATACGCTGCACATGAGGAGCTTGCATCTCTACGCAAGGATAACACATGGACACTTACAGAGCTACCTCAAGAGAGAAAAGCTGTAGGCTGTAAGTGGGCTTTCAAATTGAAACATGATGTGGACGGTGAGATTCAATGCTACAAAGCCAGACTAGTAGCAAAAGGATACTCACAGAAATATGGTGTGGAGCATGATCAGACTTTTGCACCAGTCATTAAACATACAACTGTGCAAACTCTTAGGCACCCCAGCAAGCAAGGGAATGGAAATTGTGCATCTTGACATGAAAACTGCATTCTTGCATGGAAAACTAGACAAGGACATATACCTGGATTCATAGAGAAGGGCAAAGAAGATCTTGTATGCAAACTTCATAATGTGTATATGGATTGAAACAGGCCACCAGAGTTTGGAACACAAAGCTGAATAACATGCTACTCCAGGCAAACTTCCAAGAGAAGCAAATTTGATCCTTGTCCACACAACAAACACAAAGATGGCAAGTGGATCTACATCTTGGTTTACATAGATGACCTGATCCTAGCATATGAAGACTCAGATGACAGCGAACAAATAGTGCATCATCTGAACCAGCAAGCTGAATTAAAACAATTGGGAAACATCACACATTATGTAGGCATTCAAGGACAAGTCCCTAAGAAGGGAAAAGGCCAATTCTGCACCAACTCCAATAGAAACAAGTTACATCGAGCAACGAGATGACGTCAAAGAACTACCTACCAACAACAGGTATCATGAAATCCTAGGTAAACTTCTTTACATTAGCATATTAACCAGACCAGACATAAGCACAGCAGTGGGATTATTGCATAGAAAGACTGAGAAACCAACAAACAAAGACTGGAATGCAATTAAGAGACTTGTAAGATACCTAAAGGGTATTGCAGATCTTCAGCTTAAACTACCAGCCAATGGCAGCCCTAAAATAGTGCCATATGTAGATGCTGACTGGGGAGGGAACCTAGAAGATGGGCAATCCACCAGTGGTCACATATTCTTCTATGGAGAATAAGCTGTAAGATGGTCAAGTAAGAAGCAAGATACTGTAACCACATCTACTGCAGAGCAAGAATTCATATCAGCTGCACAAGGTTGTCAAGAAATACAGTAGCTATGCCAGCTCCTGACAGATCTTGGCATAGATGTACCACAGCCCAGACAACCAAAGCTTCATTCCACTTACCAAACAAGAAAATGTGAGCATGCACACCAAGCACATTGATATAAAGTATCACCTGGTGAGAGATCCACTAAAAGAAGACATAAGAGCTGATCTACTGTCCAACAAATGAAATGATTGCAGATGCTCTCATTAAGCTACTCTCTAGAGTTTGCTTTGAAGATCTAAGACAGAAGATGAATCTTATGAACTGAGTCATGAGACATTGAGAGGGGGTGTTGGAAGTGGAGGAGTGTATGCTGTCCCCTGCCTCAGCCTACAGAGACGCGCCATAGATTTAGAGACAGATAAAGAGGCCAGGACACACAGAGCATCCTTTCCTTCCTGCTATTATTCTTTGAAGTAGAATGCTGTTCTTAAGGACAAGACTTCCTTCCTTCTGGCTTGACGCTTTTCTCTTACACACACAAAGAAGAAGCACACACTCTCCATCTTTGCCACCATGGATGCAGGACATGCATTCTCCATCCATGTCAATATAGCCAGTTAGATTAGATTCTATCCCTGTCTCTCAACCTGCACCATCTAGAATGTAGTTTCTTGAATGAAGGATTCTTATTAGTTTGAAACTGACAAGTGGCTCTGTGTAACTCTGTAAGTTTGCTAGCACACAGTACTGAGAAGCTGCTGCTGCTGCATGTAAGCCTTGTGCACTCTGTTACGTGTAGAGATTTCTGGTTTTACCATACCAGCGAATCTAACAGTTAGCAGAGTTGCCTCTGCCAGTCCCCCCTCAGAGGGAGTGAGGGATTCCCATCCCTGGATCCTGTTTTCTCCATGTTCAATAATCCTACTTTTTAGAATGATTACTGCATCAAATTGAAATCTATTCATAGTATATTCAAAGATTTGTGATATTGTTTAAATGAGGAAATGATCACCAGCTCCAAACTTCTCAAAATCAACAGAAGAGAAATTCCTTTTTAGATATTAGATTGCCTTTCTTGATGAGCTTTCTTGAAAGCATTCTTGCTCAGGGCCAAACTACACATAAGGATCTCTAATGAGTCAGATCTGGGGTCCACAGGCCTGACTTGCTTTCCCTGCAGCAGCACAGCAGCTGCAGGGAGTGGTGTCTTAAAAGTCTATGAGAGCATGGTTCAGATTGGGACTTTGGTGTGTGTGTGTCGTGGGGGGAAAACAGATTCTTGCCTCCCCAGTGCCATTTTCCTGAGCTAAAACAGCTTCTGGAAGGGGGGAGTTAATTTCTGCAAGCCGTTCCAAAATAAAGCAAATAATGCATACTCTTCAGAGAGGCTGGGCTTATAAAATGGATTTCCAAGATGGATGCCTTGTGAACTGTGACAGCAGTAAAACAGACTTATACCCTTGCTTTGCTGATGTGGCCTTCAGATACCACAATGACCACATGTATCTAGGGATACCAGCCTCCAAGTGGGACCTGAAGATCCCACAGAATTGCAGCTCACCTCAAGACTACAGAGATCAGTTTCTCTGTAGAAAATGGATGCTTTGAAGTGTGAACTCTATGGCATTGTACCCTACTGAGGTCCCTGTCCTTCCCAAGCTCCATCCCCAAATCTCTAGAGTTTCTCAGCCTGAATCTGGCAACCTACCCCTACCACCCCCTGCTGGTGGCTAGAGGGAACCAGACAACCCTACGTGTTGTTGTTGTTGTTGTTCAGTCGCACAGTCGAGTCCGACTCTTCGCGACCCCATGGACCAGATTACGCCAGGCCCTCCTGTCTTCCACTGTCCGCTGAAGTTTGCTCAATTTTATGTTCGTTGCATCGATGACACTGTCTAACCATCTCATCCTTTGCCGTCCCCTTCTTCTTTGACCTTCAATCTTTCCCAGCATCAGGGTCTTCTCTTTTTTTTTTTTTTTTGAAACAAAATTTTTATTGGGATACATTCAACATTTCCAATCACGTTACCAATACAATTTCAGAAAAGAAGATCCCCGTCCCAATCCCCCCACCCCCCTAATAGGCTTCCAACACTGCTAATAACAAACAGAAAAATTATAAGGCAATCAAGCTTAGACTTAAGTACATCGACAAACCAGGTAACATATTTGAATTATATATAACCTCTACAATTTCAGCATATTGTATATAACAGTACATACAGTTCAAAATTCATTTCATTTCTCGTTCAATATCCATACGTATCCAAGTTATATATTTTCCCCTTCATTCTATATTCAGTTTCTAGATACAATTTCAATCCTTCCCAGTCTTTTAGGTATTGTTCTGCCATTTGTCCATTTAATTTCTTTGTCATTTTGTCCATTTCCGCTAAAAATAACAGTTTTCTCAACCAGTCATGTACATCTGGCACCTTCTCCATTTTCCAATGCTGAGCAAAGGCCATTCTCGCCGACGTAATCATGTACCATAACAATGTCCTTTTTTCTTGTGGAGTTTTTTCCATTGTCAAACCGAGGAGAAGTTCTGGCTTTCTCTCAATTGGGATTTTCAGTATTTTCTGCATCACACAATGTATATTAGACCAGTATGCTTTCACTTTATCACATGACCACCACATATGGTAAAAAGAACCCTCTACTTTTTTACATTTCCAGCATTTATTACTCAAGTTCTTATCCATACTAATATTGGCAATCTTTTTTGGTGTCATGTACCATCTATACATCATCTTATAACAATTTTCTTTTACATTGATACAGGTAGACATTTTAAAAGATCTTTTCCACAAAAATTCCCATGATTCCATAGAAATTTCTTTGTTCATATTTATGGCCCACTTTATCATTTGTTCTTTAACAGTTTCATCCAAAGTATATACAGTCAACAAAGTTTTATACATTTTTGATATCATTTTCCGTTCTTTATTCAACCATATATTTTCAATATCATCATTCATAGCTCTAAAACCAAACTCTTTACAGTCTTTTTTATAGATGTCCCTTATTTGACAATATTGTAGCCAACCATACTCAAATTCTAATTCGTTATTTGGTTTTAAAACATATTTTTTCCCTTCTTTTTGCAACAATTCCTGATACTTCAACCAGTCATTACCTTTATATTCTGAAAACAAATGTATAACTGCAGCTGGAACAATCCACAGAGGCCTTTCATCTGAAATTGTATCCTTATACCTGATCCATGCATCAAACAGTGTCCTCCTTACATAATGATGCTTAAACATAGAGTCAGCTTTGTTTTTCCCATACCAAAGATAGGCATGCCAGCCAAATCTGCAATCGTGCCCCTCAAGAGCAAGTCGTCTGTCCTGAAGCATCGCTCTGGGTAGTTCCTTTAGGACCATGATTTTCTTGTTGTCAATTATGAAGTCATCCTGAAATTGTTGCTTGAACAAATCCTCCTTCAGCTTCTTAGATATAAACTGGACAATTACATCTCTAGGTAATTTTTTCCTTTGCGCAATCGCAGAATTGACTCTGTATACCACATCAATCTGTGCCGCCACTCTCTCCTCTTCCATTTTCAAAAAGTCTGCAACAGCATCTACCATGACTGAATGGATGTCCTCATTCTTGTCTTCAGGGATCCCCCTGAATCTCATGTGGTTAATCATTGCATTATATTGGACCATCACATTCACTTTATCTGTTTCTAAAGTGACCTCAGCTATATTAGATGCTACTCCCTTCACCCTTACATCCATCTCATCTGCTCTTTTAGTCAGCGTCTGTATCTCTTTTGTAATTCCAGACATTTCTTTTTTCAACTCTGTTACTTCGGTTATTACAGTCTTTTCCAGCTTCAGAATCGCGTCCATCACTCGTTTCTCCATAGCTTCCATCATGCCCTGTAGCTTTTTTTCCTCTTTCCCAGCCATTTTCGGGGAGGACCAGGTATTTGCCCTCTGTCGTTGCCGCAGGTCGTAAGCCGTTGTTCAGAATTTTCCCTCCAACTCACTCTAAATCAAAGTCCTTCTTGTGCCCACCTAAATCGCACTAATTTCACTTTTTTATATTAAGTCTTTCGTTTAAAATCAAAGAAAATTTTTCTGACCTTCCCAAAATGGCGGGCGCAATTTCTCTATGGTAAACGGTTCTTCCGGGTACTCACTTCCTGTCCGGCAATCTTAATGGTCCCCCTTGTTCCTGATTTCTTCCCTTCTTCCGGCCTCCTTGGTCTTCTCTAGGATGATTACTTGTCTGTTCTGAAGTCACTTCCTGTTTTGCCGATTTCTGCTGCAGCAGCTACAGTACTTTTCCACTGCAGTTCTCGCGGAGTTACTGTTAGTTTCTATTTTAAAGTCAATAATCTAACCGCAGGAATGATCAACAATTCGGCTTTTTGGCCTTTTTTAGCTGTTTAACTGCACTTTTTCCGCTCCAGTGTTAGTACAACAGATACAGCACGATCATGCGCTTCATCGGATGTTGTTTATTTTTGGCCGAAACGCGTCTCCGGTGAGCAATTTTAAAAAGTTACCTTCAAAGTCCGTGTCTTGTTATAGCAGTGTTTCCTTGATATCAGTTTCCGTAGAATGTCTTGGAGGTCTGGGTCATGCGTTCTTATGTTGAGAATCCAACTTGGTGGGGTCTTGTAGAGATTTTCCGAAGTGCCTTCTCTGGGGGAGGGGATCAAGGCTGGTCGCAGCGCTCTTTAAAGCCCCGCTATCAGCCGATCTCAACTCCTCTCTCGGGCCAGGCTCTCTGCCAGTCACCCCCCTGCCTGGGGGGATCTGCGGTGGGCTATTTGAAGCCCACCCTGTCGTCAAGACCCTCCGTTTGCTCTGGGAGCTCTAACGAGCAAGCCAGAACACCTTAGGACGCCATGAATCCCAGACTGGAAGCCAACATCAGGGTCTTCTCCAGTGAGTGCTCCCTTCTCATTTGGTGGCCAAAGTATTTGAGCTTCAGCTTCAGGATCTGGCCTTCCAGGGAAGTTGATTTCTTTTAGGATTGACTGATTTGATCTCCTTGCAGTCCAAGGGACTCTCAAGAGTCTTCTCCAGCACCATAGTTCAAAAGAATCTATGCTTCGGCGCTCGGCCTACCTTATAGTCCAACTCTCGCAGCCATACATTACTACGGGGAATACCATTGCTTTGACCATGCGGACTTTTGTTGGCAAGGTGATGTCTCTGCTTTTTATCATGCTGTTTAGGTTTGCCATCGCTTTCCTCCCAAGGAGCAGGCGTCTTTTAATTTCATGGCTGCAGTCACCATCTGCAGTGATCTGGGATCCTAGGAACGTGAAGTCTGTCACTACTTCTATGACTTCCCCTTCTATTTGCCAAGGAGTGATGGGGCCAGATGCCATGATCTTAGTTTTTTTGATGTTGAGCTTCAAGCCCACTTTTGCACTCTCCTCTTTGACCCTGAGCAAGAGGCTCTTTAGGTCCTCTTCACTTTCTGCCATCAGAGTGGTATCGTCTGCATATCTGAGGTTATTGATCTTTTCCCCAGCAATCTTAACTCCAGCTTGTGATTCATCCAGGCCAGCATTTCGCATGTTGTACTCTGCATATAAATTAAATAAGCAAGGTGACAATATACATCCTTGTCGTACTCCTTTTCCTATGCTAAACCAATCAGTTGTTCCATATCCGGTTCTAACTGTTGCTTCTTGACCCTTATACAAGTTTCTCAGGAGACATGTGAGGTGGTCCGGTACTCCCATCTCTTTAAGAACCTGCCATAATTTATTGTGATCCACACAATCAAAGGCTTTAGCATAGTCAATGAAGCAGAAGTAGATGTTTTTCTGGTACTCTCTTGCTTTCTCCATAATCCAGCGAATGTTGGCAATTTGATCTCTCGTTCCTCTACCTCTTCGAAACCCAGCTTGTACTTCTGGCAGTTCTCTATCCACGTACTGTTGGAGCCTAGCTTGTAGGATTTTGAGCATGACCTTGCTCGCGTGTGAAATGAGTGCAATTGTGCGATAGTTTGAACATTCCTTGACATTGCCCTTCTTTGGGATTGGAATGTACACTGACCTTTTCCAATCCTGTGGCCACTGTTGTGTTTTCCAAATTTGTTGGCAAATTGAGTGCAGCACTTTAACAGCATCTTCTTTTAAGACTTTGAATAACTCAGCTGGGATACCCTACGTGTATCAGACTGCTATTTACTGTAATCAAGCTTCTACTTAGCAACTGTAGCTTTACTGGGGCTCCTAAAACTGGGAAAGCAAGGGAAACAGAGCACAGGGTCTTTGACCTATTTAGTTCTAGTCTCTCAAGAAACTTTACCCCGTGATTGCTTTGCTGACAGAGATACTTCAGGATTATGAGAACAGAAAAAAAGGCATAGTGACATGAAAACAACGTTGGAGGAAAAGAGAAATGTCAACATGTGGTAGGGTTGCCAGATCCCCTCTGTCCACCAGTGGGGGATGGGGGGTAGAGTTGCCAGACCCAGGTTAGGAAATTCCAAGGGATTTGAGGATGGATCCTGGAGAGGACAGAGGCTTCAGTGGGGTACAATGCCATAGAGTCCATCCTTCCAAGCATTCATTTTCTCCAGGGAAACTGATCTCTGTAGTCTGGAGATGAGCTGTAATTCCGGAAGCTGCCATCCCTAACTTGTGGAAGTGTTATCAAAGAATGAAGAAAGAATTATTATTTTTGTGGACTGCAAGAAGAGTAACTTTGGGTATATCAGAGGTGGGCTGTTAGAGACTTCTGTCAAACGTGTGACAAGCTGAGAAGCAATCCAGTTGCTATAGTCCGAGTATGTGACATATGCACTTCACTCCCACAATGCTGAAGAGAATAAACCAGTTCTGCTCAATCAGATCAAGGGTCAATCTAATTCAGCATCCCATTTCTAAGTGTGGAATGCCCATAAGTAGAACATGAAGTCACTATATAATAAAGTGCTGCTATTGGTTTTCAGCTTAGAATAAGATGTTACCAGTTTTCAGGTTAGGATATTTCAGTAAATAAAACATTAAACTACAAACCGATATACTGGATGGAAGCAATTTTCATTGTTATCCAGGAGTCTAAATGCTGAAAATATTGTCCCAAATACAACCTGCAGGAGCAGATTGGCCCGTAGGAAAGTTTCCAGTGTACCACACTGCCCTGGAGGACTGTAAGTAGCCAGAAGTGGGCCAAAACCACCCCCAGTGGTGCTACTAGTGTTTTTGTCATCACTTGCTTTGAATCTGGCTGGCAGCAATGGCAGTGCAGGAGAAGGTGACAGGATGCTCTATGCCTATTATTACCACTGTCTGGGTTTGAGCTGAGTAGCCCCTAGAGCTTGGCTTATTTCTGAGCTATTTTAATGTTCCAACTTGCCTAACAGCAATTTGCATGATCTATCAGGCTTGTATATGCTGATCACTTTGCTGAATTAAGACCTAGGCATAAACACATAAGATATGTTTATATGCTTGGCAGGGGAGGAGAGTTGGGAACATCTCATTGCCAGTGGGATGAGATCTGAGCTAGCTAGGCTTCTGTTGCAGCAGGTATTATGTATGGACTCTTTGCCTGTGGCTTGCTGCCTGTGGCCCTGAGTGAGCCAGGCTGGTGGATCTGGAGTTGCATTTTTCCTTTCTTTGTTTAAATTGTACTTATGTGCTTTGAGTCCCTGATGGGGAGAAAAAGCAGGATAGAAATAAGTAAATATGAAATTAGTTAAAAATATGTGTGGTTCTGATGGCTGAATCCCTATAGTGAGCACTTGGCTTTTTATGCAGTTTCAGCTGCTGAATCAAGATTGGCCACATTTTACTGATCACACGTCAAAGTCGTGGAAAACAGAATCCAGGCCCCCTTCCACCGAAGATGGCCACACCAACTATTTGATTGGTGGGTAGGAGCATGAACAATATGCCCATAATGTACTGTTGCAGGCATCTCTGGATCACAGCCATTAAGTCTGAAAATGAGAGGTTTCCAGAAACCTAGTTGAACAGCAGACAGCCACATCATCCGTTTTATAGATTACAGTGTAAAATATGAAGGCTTTCCTGTCAGAGTGATGATTAATCTGGTGGCATAGGGGGTTCAAGCAACAGACTCGTGTCACTCGCCATTCTTCTGCGTCAGCCAAATTCCTTTTGAAGCATTTTACCTTGCTCCATATTTCAATCAGAGGGCTCATTTTTTCAAAGTTGAGTAGCAAGAGCCAGATTTAATATAAACAACCCAGCCAAAAACAAGCTTGTCAGATTCTATTTGTCTTCTGGATTTTTAATTATGTGGTCCATCACAGCTGACAGGTTGTAACCTGGAGAATCAGATAATATGCACAACGGCACAGAAAGCATTGAAAATGTCAAAACATGGCATAGTTATAGAGACACACTGGAGTCACTGAGTTTGTGTAATAGCTGTTGGGAGGAGAATGTATCTATAACAAACCATCTAGTGTGTAAATATATATTTTATGAAGCCCAGAGAAGGGAGGGGGGAGAATGGAAGAGGGAAAGAATGCCCAGAACACACTGACTAGGACAGGCTTTAATTATTCATTTACTTTGTTGATAGCCCGCCTTTCTCACTGAGACTCAGGGTGGATCACAAAGACAGTGCAGCAAAAGCAAGGTGCACAGAATCACAGAATCACAGATTTGGAAAGGGCCATATAGGCCACCTAGTCCAACCCCCTGCTCAATGCAATAGACTACAATCCTATTCCTTTATAAAAGCGTCCTCCTAAGCTGTTCCATTATATTGCAACCATATATTTTTTAAATATAAAAATGCTTTCATGAAGATTTCTGGTTTACACATTCTGCAAAAAGGGAGAAGTGCGGGGGCTTTTGTGATCTTCTCAGGCAGGCTATTCCACAAGGTAGGAGCCCCAGCAAAGAATGTATGTGTACAGGCTGTGGTCTACCTTATTCATTTGTAGGGTGGCACCATCCAAAGGTTTGGTCAGATGAGTGAAGCTCACACAGCAGAGCATAGTAGGAAAGACAGTCCTAGGTATATGGGTCCAAGGCCATGAAGGACTTCATAGATTAGGTAAAGGTAAAGGTTCCCTTGCTCGAAAGCCAGTCAGATCCGACTCTAGGGTTGTGGTGCTCATCTCTGTTTCAAAGCCGAAAAGCCAGCGCTGTCCGAAGATGTTTCGATTACCTGTACCTTGAATTGAACCAGTAACTGATAGGTAGTCAATGAATTGACTGCAGAATGGGAATGATATGCATACTCCACCTGACTCCTGATAGTAATGGAGCTGTGGTATTCTGTACCAAATGGAGTTTTCAAGCTGACTTCAAAAGTAGACTAATACAGAGTGCATTGTAATAGTCTAGCTCTGAGGCTACAGTAGCATGGATTCATGTGGCCAGATTGGCCAAGTCAAGTCCTGGTTGAATGAAGATGGAAGTAAGCTTTTTCTGCAGCTGCATTAGCTTGCTTCTCTAGCAATAATGGTGGATCCAGTATAAGCCCCGGGCTCTTTACCAAGTCATCTGGACCCCATCAATACTAAAGAACACAGGGTCTTTCAAGACCCCAGCTTTCCCAGTCAGCATCACCTCCATCTTGCCAGGATTCAGTTTTAGGATGTTCATCATTGGCAACAGCAGGCAGATAAATATTATCAAGTAAATATTATTATTCCTTGTTTAGGAACTGATAATAGAAATATAGTTTCATTTAAATTCCATATCACAAGACACATATGTCCATGTCCAGCACAGTCAATAGAGGGAATGCCTGTTTCAATGTTTTTTCTCTGTTTTTGAAGTAATCATAAAACATGGGAATGAATACATGGATATTCTTTGAGGATTATAGAAATAAATGAGCTTCTATTTCCAGGCTCTTATAAATCACTGGCAGCTCAGAACTATAAGTTCACAGTCACCATTTCCATAATAGATGTTGAGAGAAGAGTGGCTGAGTTTCCAGTTCTGCAGACATTTTACCTTTGGGTCGTTATGAGGCAGAGAGGGGGAGTGCATTCCTTGTTTCAGTTTTTGGGCATGTGCATGAGTATCATGTGCTGACTGAAAATGCACTAATCAGTTACAGAAAATTAACAGGGTGCTCTGGAGATTTAAAGCGACAGTGAGGGCCTCATTTAAAAGACCAGGTAACCTTGTTTTATATTTCTTTTGAAATAATATTAACACCGGGCTTCCTCTATCTTGAAGCATCCCTTTGGGTAGCCGCTTTCCATACTATTTTGCTGTTGAGTGAACTTTTAGCCTTCTCTGTCGCCTAAAGGGCTAAATAAACCATTCAGTGGCATGCAACTATCTTAACTATCTAAACATCCTTTTGCCTCCCTCTTCACCCCCCAAAAAAGGAATAAAGCAATCAAAGTGGTCAGGGATACTTAACTTCGGTTTGGCTGTATGTTTCCTCCTCCCAGTTTCGTTTGTTTAATCTCCCATTTCCCCTCCACGCTCGCTCTCCACAGCAGAATGGTAGAGGGGTTTTCTGTTGACTTCTCCTCCACTTCTGCATTGGGGTCAGTCCAAAAAAAGCCCCTGAGGAAGTCGCCACTTCTTCAGATCTGGCTGAAGCCCCTTGCAAATACCTCAAACCTTTCAGAGGTATTCTGGCAAGAAAAAAGGTGCCAAGAAGTGGAGTTAAAAAGAGGGTGTGTGAGGAGCTCTTCTCCCCACGTCTATCCCCTTCGGCGGCAAAAAATCGGGAGTGACTCAGCAAGACAGAATCGGCATTCTTCTGGTGCGTCTTCTAAGCGACTGGCATCGGTCTCCAGAAGGGCGGGGGAGCGGCGGAATAGAGGAGCAGCCCCCCCAATTAGCCCCCCCCTAATATCAGTACTTAGTAAACAACTGTACAAATAGCCAACCCACTGAGTGATCAAACAAAAAGATACAAGCTCCCCTTTTTCCTCATCTATTTGGTAAAAGTAATTAACCAGAGCAAATAAAATAAATAAAATAAATTACCGAACAAGCAAAGAGTTAAAAGTAGTCAAGTACGACAACGGCAAAACTAAATAAAAACACAAATGGCATCTCGAGGTAGGAAAGGGTGAACGGCGTCTCCTAGCCAAACGTCAGCCTTGACTCAATTTAAAGCTTCGGTGACGACTCAAGAGCTGCAAAAGATGATGCAAAAATTTTTGCAGATGGCCGCTGAACAAAATGCGGAAATTATAAAAAAAGAATTAGAACCCATGCAAACCAAGATGGACCAAATAGCGAAACAGTTGAAGAATGATACAGAGGAAATCAAGATGGAAATTAAGAAACTTTCTAGGTAAACAAACCAATTGCAGGAAAAAGTAGATCACATCGACCAAGAAGTGCTGGAATTAAGGGCTAAATCAGAAAAAATGGAGGAATCACTCATTGCTTTGGAAATGGGGAAAGCGGAAATGATAGTGAGATTCCAAAACGTCTCAGAAAAATTAGACAAAAACCTGAAAGAAGAATTAGCCCGCAATATTGTGGAACAATTCAACATATTAGACTCAAAGGAGTTAGTGGATAGTAGGGAGGCTGTATATAGAAGGAACTCCGTGTACTTGAAGAAATTCAAAACCCCCAGGGAAGTCCATGTTAAATTTGCTAGGAAATCAATTAGAGACCAAATTCTCCAAGAGGCGAATAGGAAAACTCTGACTGTAGTAGGTGAGGAAATAAATTTTTTGAAAGATATTCCGTGGCGTGTCAGAGAAAGGCGTCATAAATATAGCACGTTGGTGGATTTATTAAAGAAGAATCAGATCCAATACAGATGGCTCATTCCAGAGGGGTTGTTGTTCACGTACAGAAGTCAAAGATTTAAGATAGACTCCACCTTCAAACTTGACAATTTTCTGGAAAGGAACGGCGAAGATCTTGGTTGGCAAAGACCAGATGAGGGTGATCCTGATTCAGAAGAGCAAGACCAGGAAGAAGAAGAAGGAAATAAAGAAGGTGGTGATGACTCTGACAACCAGGCATCCACCCCGCAGAAGAAAAAAGATCGCAAGAAATGCCAACTAAGCTACAAAACGGACTCCCAAATCCAAACAAGATGGCAATTCAAAAATATAGTGTTGAAAAAGAAAAGATAAATAAAATGGTGACCAAAAAATATCATTAGTGTTGGTAAATGTGAATGGTCTGAGTAACCCACAAAAAAGGAGAAGAATATTCCATCAGGCAGTTATACTTAAGAATGGTATCACTTGTTTCCAGGAAACGCATATAAAAGAAGGTCATGAGAAATATTTAACTTGTAAAAAATTAGGTTTGCCATTCATAGCATCGGACGAAACTAAAAAGCGAGGCGTGTTAGTATATGTTCATGAGAAACTAAACCCCATACTTAAATTTAAGGCCCCAAATGGAAGAATTATAGGAGTCTAAGTTGCCATTAATGGAATGGACATACTAGTTGTGAATATATATGCCCCAAACCAAAACCAGGACGCTTTTTTCCGACAACTTAATAATTACATCAGTAAGGAAAACCCTAATAATATCTGTATAGTAGGGGATTTTAACGCGGTCTTAGACCCCAGAGAAGATAGGAAGAAATCCAAGAGAACGCATAAAACGGGGGTGATCCTGACAAAAAGCTTCTTAAAAATAGCTGATGAATATAACCTTATAGATGCTTGGAGAACTAGAAACCCACAGGCAAGAGACTTCACTTTTTTTCCAATAGGCACAAATCCTGGTCTAGGATAGACATGGCCTGGATAAATGTAAATATGATGAAACATATGATAAATGTGGAAATCCTGGCTAACACTTTTGCAGACCATAATCCCATACAGATCTTCTTTCAGGGGACCCAAAAGTCAACAGATGGAAAGTTAAGGGAAGCTTCCTGAGAGATAAAACATTCATTCAAAAACTTAAACAGGATGTAAAAGAATTTATCAAATTAAATAGGAGGGAAGACATGGGGTTGAATACTATTTGGGATACCCTGAAAGCCTACATTAGAGGTATTTTTATTAACGAGGAGGCGTGGAAAAATAAACTCAAAAGGGAAAAATTTAAGAATTTAACTAGGGAATTAAGAAACTTAGAAAAAAGAAGTCAGATTACAAAGGACGCAAAGGAAATAAGGATAAAGATAAAGTTATTACAGCATCAAATGAATTTGTGGATATCTGAGGAAGTAGCTAATAAAATTGAGTATGCTAAGGCATACTTGTTTGAAAATGCTAATAAACCCTCGCGTTGGTTGGCGTATAAACTTAAAAAAGAGAGAGCAAAGAAAACCATCTTAGTATTAAAAAATGAAAACCAAGAGCTACAAAATAAAGCCCAAGATTTAAAAACAATAGTGGAAAACTTCTACATGAATTTATATAAACACACGACACAAAATAGCCATGAAATTAAAAACTTTTTATTGAAATATGAAACAGGCAAATTTACGGAAGAACAAAGGCAGTTTCTGAATGGGAATGTGTCCGCCTTTGAACTCGCAGATGCAATAAAAAAACAAAAATCAATGAAATCACCAGGGCCGGATGCAATTTCGGCAGAAGTATATAAAATACTAGAAGATGAAATTTTATTGCTTTTCAAAGATTTACTAAACAACGTGATGGTAACAAGCTCAATCCCCCAGTCATGGAAGGAAGCTTTAATAACCCTCATCCATAAACAAGACTTAGAAGCTAATGATATCAAAAACTATAGGCCCATTTCGTTATTAAACGCTGACTATAAAATATTTGCCTCAATCTTAACAAATAGATTTAAAAAGACCATGTTAGAAATCATACATAAAGACCAATCAGGTTTTCTGCCTAAAACGCAAATTAAAAATAACATAAGAAACCTAGCCAATATACTAGAATTTTATGACCACAGTCCCGGGAAGCAGGTGGCCCTTGTCTTCTTAGATACAGAAAAGGCCTTCGACAATGTCAGCTGGGAATACCTAAAAGAAAAATTGAGATTATGGAATTTTGGAGAAAATTTTTTAAACTCAATTAATGCCATATATGAAGAGCAATATGCGAAAATTGTTATCAACGGTGAATTAACTGATAAAATTCCCATGCAGAAAGGTACCAGGCAGGGCTGTCCTTTATCACCTTTACTATTCATCTTTGGTTTGGAAACGTTAAATGTCATAGTGAGAAACAATAAAAATATCCTAGGTGCCAAAATAAAAAAACAACAGGTTAAGCTTCAAGCATTCGCCGATGATTTAGTATTTATTTTGGAGGATCCCATAAAATCTTTACCCCATCTGTTGCAAATACTACAGGAATATGGTGAAGTGGCAGGCTTAAAAATAAACATGAAAAAGACAAAAATTATTACTAAAAACTGCTCAAAGGAGCAATGTGTCTTTATTCAGAATACCTCACAAATTCAGATAGTGGATAAAGTCAAATATTTAGGAATAATAATGACAAACAATAATAAAAACCTATTTAAAAATAACTATATGAAACTCTTAGAAGAAATTAAACAAGATTTAAACAGATGGCAGGATATGCACATATCTTTTTGGGTAGAATTGCTACGGTTAAGATGAATATCCTACTGCGATTCTTATTTTTTTTTTTAATAGGTTTATTTTTTTGAATTTTCTATATATTACACAATATCTTTTGTCTCCTTACTTTACTTAACTCAATAAGTTCCCCCTCCCTTCCTCTACCCCTTGTTTGTTGATCTTTTATTCACAGCCACGGGCACAAAGTCTGAATCTTCCACCGAATGTCCTGTCTTCCTTCCACTGTTATCCACTTTAGATAGGTCTTCCATCTCGCTTTAATTTCTTCGGCTTTATCCTCCCATGTGGTCTTCTGGCGCAATTTCTCAATGATGTCCGACTGCACAAAATCAAACAAATAAGTGTGCCAGGTATCTATTGTCCATTTGCTCTTATCTTTCCAGCCCAGAGCTATCACTGCCTTGCCTGCTAACACCATAGCTTTGAGTATAGCCTGGGTTTCCTTATTGACTGCCTTATTTCCTAATATACCCAATAACATTAGTTTAAAGTCTACATTCAATGAAATTCTACATATTTTCTTTATAATTTGTATTATTTTTGACCAAAAGACTCTCACCTCTGGACATTCCCACCACATATGAGAGAACCAGCCCTTAAATTGTTTACAGTGCCAACACATAGAACTCGATCCCGGAAACATGTTTGCTATCTGCGCTGGTGTTTTATACCACTTTGTGAAAAATTTATGTTCCAATTCATTAAATTTAATAATTTTGGTTTCTTCTATTCCCTTCATTATTCTATTTGCATAGTTTTCCGATATCTGGCCTTCCTTACACCATGTTTTCTGTAAATAAAGTATTGCCTTATCTTTATTGGATAACATTTTCTTGTAAATATATCCTGCTAATCCTTGTTTAAATTTTTGCATCCTATTATGTATTTCTTCAATTGGTTCTTCTGTCCAAATATTTCCTTTTTCATTAACTTCCTTAATCATTCTATAAAGGCCTGTAATGTTTAACCAATATTGCTTGCCTATCTCCTCGATTAATTCCTGTGCTGGTTTTAGAGTGCCTCCTCTAAATAAGTCTCTTAGCCTATAATATCCCTTTGATCTCAGGAGTTCGCACCATTTATTTTCTTCTGTTTCGTTATAGAGGAACTTTAGTGGTGCCCATTTTGAGGTTCTTTTAAGCCATGAGGGCTGCCACTTGTTCCACACTGTTAGTGTTGAATACCTAGGTCCCTTAACTTGTATAAGATCTTTATTTGTCGTTTTGGAGAATACCCCAAAACTCCCTATGTTATTATTGATTTCGTTCTCAAAACTCACCCATTTTAGTCCCTCTCCATCGCCTATCTCCAGTATCGATTTTATTTGGAAGGCTTCGTAATAGCTAATCAGGTCAGGGACTCCCCATCCCAACTCTGATCTGTGGCTATAAATTATCTTTCTCTGTATTCTGCATTTTTTACTACCGAAAATCCATTCCTTAATCACTCTGTTCCATTGGTCTAGTTTTTTGGTATACATTCCTAGAGGTATTGTCTGAAAGAGGTATATTAATCTTGGCAGCCAAAACATTTTAACACTTTTTATTCTAGTAGATATATTCATTATTTTATTTTTCCACTTTTTCATATCTTTTTCTATTTTCTTCCAGACCTTGTTATAATTGTTCTCTGCTATTTTATCGATATTCTTCTGTAGTACAATGCCTAAATATCTGAATTTTTTGGTGCCCATTCCAATATTAGTAATCCCATGTATTTGTTCCCTTTCCTCTTTAGTCACATTAAGGTACATAATTTCTGATTTAGCCATGTTCACCTTCAGTCCTGAACATTTTTCGAAGTCCTCTAATATAACTTTTATTTCTTTTACTGCCTCTTTGGGGTTTGTCATAGCGATTATAATGTCGTCGGCAAATAAACTGATTTTCATTTCTTCCTTCTTTACCCTGTATCCTTCCACCCTTGCAGAATTTCTTATTCTTTCAGCTAGCTGTTCTATTGCTAGTATAAATAGGAGGGGCGAGAGCGGGCATCCTTGCCGGACTCCTCTTTGAATCTTGAGGGGTTGTGAGTGTTCTTCATTAACTCTCACCACTGCTGTCCCTTCTCTGTACATTTCTTGGATCGCTTTTATATGTGGCTCCCCCATCTCGTATTTAGTCATTACCTGCCACAGAAAATCCTGGGAGAGTGTATCGAATGCTTTGTAGACATCTAATTTCAAGAGGCCTAGCTTTTTTTTGTGGCCATGTTGTAATACATTTATAATATTCCTTATGGGGTGGGCTATATTCCTGTCTTTTACAAATCCATATTGGTCCTCCTTTATTATGCTAGGTATGATCTTCTTTAATCTATTTGCCAGTATTTTTGCAAAGATTTTATAATCCTGATTTAGTAAACTAATAGGTCTATATGAGCCCACTTCCTCTGGGTCTTTATGTGGTTTAGGGATTACCACTATTTCTGATTGCCTCCACGAATCTGGGGCTTTTTTCCCTTTCAATATTCCATTAAATACCTCTTGGAGCTCTGGGGCCAATATGTCTACCATCTCCTTATAGAATTCACTTGTGAAACCGTCTAGGCCTGGGGATTTGCCCTTTTTCAATTCTTTAATTACCACCTTTATCTCCTGTAGTGTTATTTCCTCCCTTAACATAATTTTATCATTTTCTTTGAGTGTTGTTCTTATATCTTCCTCATATATGACTATGTCCTTTTTTTTATACAGCTCCTTATAAAAGGTCTCGAAGACTTTTACTATATCTTTTGAGTTGCCAGTTCTTTGGCCATTCACTTTTATATTTTCTATCTTTTGCCTTACCTTCCTGTTTTTCAAATAGTTAGCTAATCTTCTGGCCGAATTAATACTATTTCTATGGAAGTCATTTCTTACCATTGCTTCTCTCTTCCATAATGTAACTGAGTCCAACTCATCTAATTGTTTTTTAATTGTTGTTATCTGACTCTGTACTTTTAAATCATGATTGTTGATTTGTTCCTTTTGCAACCTCTCCAGTTCCTGAATTTTAGATTGTCTTTTTAGATAGCGTTCTCTTTTGATGTACTTTTCCTTATTTATGCAGTGTCCCCTTATCACCGCCTTCGTGGCATCCCACAGGGTATTAGTTGGGACAGTCCCTCTATTCTCCTCAAAATATAATCTTATCTGCTCCATCATATAGCTCCTATCTTCCTCTTTAGCCATTATTAAATTATTGTACCTCCAAGTTCTATTTTTTGGTTTTTGATTGCCTTCTATTTCTATAGTGATTGGTGCATGATCCGATATCCAGATTGGGTACGTTGTAATTTTTTTTATAGTCAGGTTGCTGCTTTTTTCTACAATTATGTAATCTATGCATGATGGGGTTTTGTGCCGGCTGGATACATGGGTGGGTTTTGGCTGCTGTCCTATCAATTCATGTGCTTCCCTCAAGCCCCAATCTCCTATTTTAATTGCCTTATTTTTAGTCAGATCCATGTTCAAATCTCCTGTCATAATTAATTCTCCCTCTGCGAATTGCTTAGTTTTTTTAACTAGCCTGGCTAAAAATTTCTTTTGTCCTTTATTGGGTGCATATATATTCACCAATGTAAATTTCTTCCCCTCTAATCTGAATTTAGCCATCACATATCTCCCTTCCCTGTCTGTCCTTCTTTCTAGTACCTCTACTCTAAGTTTCTTATGAGTCATTATTGCCACTCCTCTGGCCTTGGTGTGGCTCCTAGCTTCCGCTAACATCATCCAGGTCGAGTCTTTTAGCAAAGGCTTGTTGTCATTTCTTTTCTTATGTGTTTCCTGTAAACACAGAACATCAGTTTTTTGCTCTCTTGCCAACTTGGCTATCCTATATCGTTTAATTTCTGATGTTAAACCATTGACATTCAGTGATAAAATTTTTATTGTTTTATCCATATCCCACATCAATTAAGGCTTTGACATCTCGTGGCTGTGAAAAATTTGAATGGTTAGTTAGTTTACCCTTCCCCTTCCCCCCCCCCATGGTTGAGAGTAAAGGTGGAAAGAAAATCTCTTCCCCTCTCTCCACTGCATGGGGTGCACGCATCCCCCCTCCTCCTCCTTCTTGATACTGTAAAAAATGATAATACTATTAATAGTCATTAGCTCAATCAATAAAGGTATACTTCCCTTAATTGGTTATCGGGAGCTGGTCCTGAGGCGTTTCCCTCCTCTCTCTGAAGTTCCTTCGTCGCCATCTTCAGGAACCCCCGATTCTGCTTCCATTTCTTGCTCTCCCATATCGTCTGTGTTTATACCTAATTGTTTAAGTAGTTCCTTTGCCTCTGTAGTGTTCCTTGCCATCAGTCGCTTTCCTTCCCGAAATATAATTATCGAGGATGGATAGCCCCATGAAAATTTCACGTTATTTGCATAAAGCTTTTGGGCAAAGGGGCGCATGAGGTTTTTTTCCTTAAGGTCTCTTGACAAAAGTCTTGTCTCACCCAGACTTTTCTTCCTCTAAAAGTCAGGTCTTTCCTCTTCTTTAGTGCTGTATATATTTGCTGTTGAATTTTCTCTCTGGCAAATTTAATTATTACATCTCTAGGGGCCCCTCCCTCCCATTCCTTTGTAGTCGATGCACTCTCTCAACATCCTCTGTTTTTATTTCTACTTCGTTTGTCTGCAGCCACTGTATCAGCGATTCCTCCAATTTATTTACGGAAATTTCTTCAGATATCCCTGATAAAATAAGGTTAGCTCTCCTGTTTCTGTCTGACAAGTCATTTATTTGGCGGTTCAGAGCGGTTATTTTTTGCTCATTAGCTTCAGCAAGCTCTTTGGCTGTTGTAGCTGTCTGCTTTATAGAAGCTATTTCTGTGCCTATTTTGCTAATTTCTCCACGTAGTGAGATTAACTCACTACTGATTTTTTCTTGAAAGGCAAGGACTGTATTTTGGAGTCCTGAAATTTGTTCAGATAGGTCCTTAATTGTCTTCGCCATATCTGGTTCAAAGCTTTGGGAGCGGCCTTAAGAATCTCAAGGCTTTCCTTTCTAGCACAGCAGTAAATTAGTTTCTTACCACTCTGAAGTTGTTCTAGCCAGCTGCTTCCTGGTTATCAGCCTCTTATCTGGGTTTGCGTAGTATTTACAAACTTTGAGCTATAAATTCTTTAGTTCGAAGGAGGAGCTCGGAGGAAACACAGCCGGCTTGGTTTAACGCATGCGTGCAACCGTGATTCTTATTTTTAGCCCAATGCCTTCCCATCATAACAAATAAAACATTCTTTGAGGATTTAAACCGTATGGTGAGAGTATTTATATGGAATGCCAAAAAGCCAAGGATTAAGAGGAAATTGCTCACTGATAAAAAAGAAAATGGCGGATTGGGCTTACCAAATTGGAATTTATATTACCAAGCAGCCGCATTAGGATGGATCAGAGACTGGATCCTTTTGGAAGAGGAAAGGACCTTGCATCTAGAAGGCCACGATCTACCCATGGGATGGCATGCCCATATCTGGTATAACCTAGATAAAAGTCAGCAAATTTTTCAAAACCATGTATTTAGAGGCCCTTTGTTTAAGGTTTGGAAAGAAATTAAAAATAGGTTCTATAATAACATCCCTAAATGGCTATCCCCAACAGAAGCATTTATTCTGCCCGCTTTGTGGACAAAAGAAAAAAAACTAACTTATGATACGTTATTAACCAAGAATAACGAACTTAAACCTTTAGATTCACATGCTTTTCATAAGGCTAACCTAACGATCTGGGAAAAAATGCAAATAAATTCTAGGTATGTTAAGGATAAAAATAAGACCTTTCAGAATACCGCCTCACATCTGGATAAAATCTGGCTCTCCTCGGCAGACAAATTGATTCAGAAATTGTACGCCTTTTTGCTTACCAAGGACTTATTAGATGAAGTCGTCAAACCAAACATGGTATCTTGGATGCGTGACTTAGGGCACAATATTACTCTGGACCAATGGTCTGGGCTATGGAAATCTCTAAGGCTCCTTAGAGCAACAAATTATAAGGAGAACATTTATAAAATGTTTTACAGGTGGCACTGGACACCTGAAAAGGTAGCTAGATGCTACAATGAAAGTTCTGATATTTGTTGGAGATGTAAAAAAGATGTAGGATCTTATATCCATGTTTGGTGGAACTGTGGAGAAATTAAACCCTTTTGGAGAATGATTAGCAAACTATTGAAAGAAATTACAAATGTTAACATACCTTTTGCACCAGAAGCCTTTTTACTTAACATACTCCCGGCTGGAGTAAGAAAAGAGGATGCTAGAATTATTTTTTATACAGTTACAGCATCAAGAATTGCTGTGGCTAAATGCTGGAAAAAAGTATTTGTCCCAACCCGAGAAGATATTGTAGGCAGTTTACTGGCAATAGCGGAATCAGATAAACTCAATTTAATCCTCTCGGGGAAAAATGACTCATTATATACAAATAGATGGAAAAAAGTTTATGAATGGATGGAAATAGTATCTGAATAACTTCCCATTGTAACCTCAAAGGATATTTATGTGTTTATTGATGTTTGTTTTTAGTTGTGTATGTTTTGGGAAATCTGTAAATAAAATTTATTTTTTAAAAAAATAAACAGGGTGCTCTGGACACCAAATACAAATACTAACCCTTCTTCTGATTAGGATCAATTTACAACAATAGGGCTTTCCCCTCATGATCTGTTAGGAGGAGGGTTGTTTCAAAATCTGTCTGATGATCTGCCTTCTCTGTCCTCCTGAGCCATTCAAGGGGGTACCATGTGTCCTAGGAGCAGCATTTTGGCAGGGTGCATTTTTGTTTCCAACAGGAGTGGGGAGGTGAGGAAATAGAGCTTCTGTGGATAGAAATTAACCTGTTGAAATTTTAGGGGGGATCGAAAGCTTTATCAAAATTGAATTGTTTAGTAGTCTGGTTTAGTAGTCTGGTTTAGTAGTCTTGCATTGTCCCCTCTATTCCCCCTTCCTTTTTTATCAGAGCCTTTAAAAATGTTTTGGGGTGAATTTGCACCACTGCACCCATTCTCCTTGATGCATGTATGCAGTGGCACCTTTCTCCTGCTAATGTCTTTTAGTATAAGTCAGAATGGCTATTAGTTGAATGAGAAACTGTGGCAGAATTTACTTTAAGATAATACTAGGCCATTTTTGTGATTCAGTTTAAATTGGCTTAAGTCTCTATTGTCTGGTTTTCTCTCCGACAAAGCTTTGCAGTACAGCCACTCTCAAGCGAGGGTGTCCATCCTATGGACAGCATTGTGTAATCCGTCTTGAGCCTCAGTGAGAAATGCAGATTATAAATAGCATAAATAAATAAATTCAATGTGCTGCCCTTTCACAATGTGAATATAAGAGTGAGTCTTGGACTCTGCTGAATATCTCATCATCACCACAAGCCCTCTGAAAGCTGCAATGATGCCCCTTATTATCTGGAAAGGAATCCATTTCTGGAAATTACCAGTTATCGTGGACTTCTCAGAAAGTAATACTTAGGTGGTGCTAATCTAATTAACATTTCATTAGTTGTGTCCTGATTGGATTAATATCCTCCCATCAAACACTACTCAGAACACCTGTGGAGGTGTTAATAGAGTTTTAGCCTTTTCATACTTCCAAGGCATAGCTGCCACAGGCACTTCGGAACTGTGTCAATCTGACGGTTTTAAATAACAATCTGTTCATATGAGCCAGCAGCCATGAGAAATGTCTAGCAGCCATAGCCTTCATACACAGCTTGCTGCAGCTTCCTTGGCAATAAGTTTCTGATGTAGAATGGGCTCGGAGAACATTTATAACATTCAAACCCTCCCTGACATTTTGAAATTTCGTAGATCGGATCATGCACCACATGACCTATGAGCTACTGAGCTGATGCCAAGAGAGACTATTTTGTGCTACCATCCAACTCAGTGGGACTTTTGCCATTGACTTTTAATAGCAACACCAAAGCTTTGATTGGAAACAAGATGAAAATATGCTCTTAGAATTTTTCCTAGGAAACAGGAAATCTTGTTCTCCAACAAATGGAAGTTTATCATCATGTACTTTGCCAGCTACCCATTCCTTTACCCAAACAACATTTTCCAGTGAATTAATTCACTGGTCCACTAATGAGTGTTTTGCTGTTGGATAATTAACTGCAGATGCCTCCAAATGTTAATTTGCAATCACAGACACAAACCCCAGTATTCACCTTTAATTTAGGAGTATGGGATACATTTGGTAAAATTCTGCACACTCTAATATATTGGGAAACCACCTGTTCTTTCTGTAGTAAGCAGTTCTGGGTAGAGATTAGTATCTGTCTGCTTGGGGTCTTCTTTTAGATATAACGAAGCTGAATATATTACAGGTATTTTTTGACATATTTGGTTCTCCTAGTGGTATGTAGGATTTTTTGGTATACCCGTAAATGAGACCCCCAAATCCTGGATATATTCAGGAATAACTGGAAGTATTGGGAGCCAGCGTTTGAAGGCTCCCAGGCTTGTTCCTCCTCCTCCATGTCTTCCCAGTGTTGATATCAGCTTTCCAAGTTGATTTGCCTTGGATTATGCTCTTTAAAATTGTTTTTGTTGACATTGCAAAGTTGTGTTCTTTGCTTGAGTTGCTTCATGTCAGGTTTGCTTTTTGCAGAGGATTCTCAGGTGCTAGATTCTCAGATTTATATTGGTTGGATTCTCTGATTTTACATTTACTAGGCTTGCAACAGCTTCCTATTCTGTTTGGCTTGGGCAATTCTGTGGTTTTGCATTGGTGTGGATCAGGCCTGTAGCTACAGTGGGGCATCTCGCGGCCTGGCCCCCTGACTTACCACCAAGGCCCCCTGACTTCCCATCCAGCCCAGGCACTCCCTTGGTGTGCGTGTGCAGGGATGTGTGCAGGTGCCCTCCAGCTTATTTAAAGGCCCCCCAAATTAAAAAAATCCTCACTACAGTCCTGGTGTGGATTCTTGGGTTTTACATTTTTTACATTTTTCTATAGGGATCAATGGAGGGTGAATGAGGGCACCTAATTCAGGGGCCCATAGAGGTCCAATTTACTTGGAATTTGGAGGTTATTTAAAGGACAGGCACCAGCTGCTCTGCTGCAATTTTGGTGCTAGTAGCTTTAAAAACCCAGTCCTCCTTCCCAAAATATTCCCCATAGGGAATATGGAATCAAAAAATATTGGAAAAATGGTGGTGGTGGGGAACCTGAATACCAAACTGGTATTTAGAACCAAGGAAACTGGTAATAACAATATTTTGGCTCCTTGATATTTGGATTCAAAAAACCCAGAGGGTGGTGGTTTGACCCGCACATCCCTAGTAACTAGTGTTCCCTCTAAGCTGAGTTAGTGTGAGCTAGCTCACGGTTTTTTAGCCTCTAGGTCACATACTTTTGTCTTAGCTCAGGAAGGATGGCTCCAGAGCAAACTAATTTATTCAGTAGCCAAATTGCTTGCTCATGACTTTAATGCCAGTAGCTCACAAAGTAGAATTTTTGCTCACAAGACTCCACAGCTTAGCGGGAGCATTGCTAGTAACTGCTTTTCCCACTCTTCCTCCACAAAACTCAAGATGGCATACAGAGGATTCGTCCTTCACTATTTGACTGCCACAACAATCCTGAGAGAAGGTGGACTGAGATAGTGTGACTAGCCAAGTTCAACCAGTGAGTTTCACAGCTGAAAAGGAATTTGAACCCAAGTCCCTTGGGTCAGAGTCCAGCATTCTGGTTGCTACACCAGCTCCAGTTTTTGAAATGTTTATCCCATCATTCTTTTAAGGGTAGCATTTGTCGTTCAGTCATACAGTCGAGTCCGATTCTTCACGACCCCATGCACCAGATCACGCCAGGCCTTCCTGTCTTCCGTCGTGCTCTGGAGTTTGCTTAATTTCATGTTTGTTGCATCAATGACACTGTCTAACCATCTCATCCTTTGCTGTCCCCTTCTTCTTTGACCTTCAATCTTTCCCAGCATCAGGGTCTTCTCCAGTGAGTTCTCCCTTCTCATTTGAACCTCACAATAATCCCATGAAGTGGGTTATGTTGAGAGAAAATAGCTGGCCCAAGATCATACAGTGAGCTTCATGGCTAAGTAAGGATGTGAATCCCAATCTCCCAGGACCTCATACAACACCCCAACAGTGACATCATATTGAGCAGCAATGTATCTTGTTATCGCTAGCCTTTTATTCATGGTCTCCAAACACACATGTTTATTCTGGGATGAAAACATTACACAGAGGGATAATGCCATCATCTTGTTCAACTATTTCTTACATTGCTTAATATTCATACAGTGAAATTTTACAGACTTTTAAGTTAATCATGAGAAGTGCAAGCAAGTTTGAGTTTCCAGACGGGGGCTGTCATATCCAGCTTTTCTGATTCAGAGAATGGACTCTATGCTAATGTAATTAGCTGTTATTTGAATAGCTTCCAAATCACAACCTTAAGAACTCCTCAACTAATCTCAGCTCAAGAGTATTTCCAGGCAACAATTCTGTTATCTCACCATATTAAACCGGAAAGAAATTCTAATTCGAAAAGCATTTCATAATGTAGACTCCATAATAAATTACTAATTGAAGTATTCACTTGAAGATCAGTGTCAGAGACCTGAGCCCGGGTCCCCCTGGGTTATTGCTCCTGATCCCCTGTGTGGAACCTCTAAACAGTTTCCCAGACCCATGGGTCCTCAAGATTGGATGCACACAAGAAAACTGGGCCTTTAAAAATATATAAAGGTTTATTAAATGGTTAAAAGAATTCACTATGCAGTATAATTTCAACAGTTTAGTAACAAGAAAACAAAGAAGCTAACTTTTCTGCCTAATACACTATATACCTGAGTATTATATGGCAGCATAAAATCCAAGCAGTAGCATAAAAGCATTCTATATGTTGCAGTCCATCATTTTTCTCAGTTAATTTTTTATTTTTTTAAAAAATGAGATACAAAAAGGAAAAAGGGCAAGGGAAAGTATAAATTCATCAAAAACTGAATACCATGAATAGTTGCATATAAATAGAATCAACTGTATTAATAAAAATACATTGTTCAAATAAAGACACAGTCAATAAGACATCTTATTAGTACTCAGGAATAAATTCTCTCTGAAATAAGAAACAAAATATTTCCAAATATTCAGTGATAGTCTAATAAAAATAAATCTTTAACAATTAAACAAATTTCTACACTAAGTTTAGTAAAGGTAAAGGTTCCCTTGGTCGAAAGCCAGTCGAATCCGACTCTAGGGTTGCGGTGCTCATCTCTATTTCCAAGCCAAAGAGCCAGCGCTGTCCGAAGATGTTTCTGTGGTCATGTGGCCAGCATGACTAAATGCCAAGGTGCAAAGAACGCTGTTACCTTCCCACCGAAGTGGTACCTATTTATCTATTTGCAATTTCTTGCTTTCTTAAATCATTTATCACATCATAAGTCTTATTTTTACTAAATATCTTAAATAATTAATGGAGTATTAAATTAGATTTAAACCATAATCAATATCATTGTCAACTTTTATGTAATATTCAGATAAATTCAAAAATTGTCAAGAAATTTAACTATATGAGTAATAGGCTTGCTATTTCTGCTGAAATTCTTTCAGTGGTCTTTTATTTATATAGTTAGCTTTGCCATTGTCGTGAACGCAGCTAATTTTTCTTTCCAAATCTCTCTTGTTGCAGTCCATCATGATGAAGCATATCAAAGCATACTGTCATGGCATTAGCATAATGTTAGCATGACTTCCTCTTACTTAAATCCTTATTATAGCTTTTTACCCTCTAGCATCAGATGGTCTCTTGGGTTCTTGATGGAAATACCCAGATGATGTTGGCAACTGCTCCTAATTCCCCACTCCCATCTGGTTATACAACTGAGTACAGGTTCCCATGATTAATTATGGTCTTCTTGGATGCTGCATCTATTCTTATTCCCTTCCAGTCCAGTTTCTGCCCTGGTCATGGAACGGAGACAGCGCTGGTTGCCCTTACAGATGACCTCCAGAGGCACTTGGATTGGGCTGGGTCAGCGCTGCTACTACTGGAAGATCTAATGGCAGTGTTTGACATGGTCTACTATGATCTTATGACCCACCACCTCGCTGACATTGGGGTTTGGGGAACTGCCTTTCAATGGTTTTCTTCCTTTCTCCACAGTTGGGGACAGAGGGTGGCATTGGTGAGAGGGTCTCCCCTGTGGCACCCACTTGAGTGTGGTGTGCCACAGGGGGTGATCCTCTCGCCAATGTTATATAACATCTACATGTGGTCCCTAGCCCAGGTGGTCTGGGGGGTTGAGTTGGCCTGTCACCAATATGCAGATGATACCCAACACTATCTGTTATTGGACAGCTGCCTGGACTCCACCCCAAAGATTCTGACCAGGGCATTGGAGGCTGTGGCTGGTTGGTTGCAGCAGAGCCAGTTGAAACTCAATCCAACAAAGATGGAGGTCCTGTACCAGAACCAGGGGGGGAGTTGGGATGGGGATCAGGTTGTCTACCCTGGATGGTGAGGAGCCCAGATGGTGAGGAGCCTAGGGGTGATCCTGGATGCCTCACTTTCTATGAAGGCCCAGGTCACTGCAGTTGCCAGGTCTGTCTTTTTCTGTCTCCGGTGGATCAGACAATTGGCCCCCTACCTTTCCCTCCAGGACTTGGCTATGGTGACCCATGCAATGGTCACTTCTAGGCTTGATTACTGTAACTTGCTTTATGCAGACTTGCCCTTGAGACTGATCTGGAAACTCCAAGTAGTCCAGAATGCGGTGGCACACCTGCTGACGGCATCACCTGTGCAGGCATGCATTCATCTGGTATTGTGCCACTTACACTTGCACTGGTATTTACCTTCAAAGCCTTGCGCAGCCTGGGACCAACATATCTGAAGGACTGCCTCTTCCCATATGCGCCCAGAAGAGCCTTGCACTCAAAGGATCAACATCTGCTGGTTACCCCTGGCCCGAGGGGGACTCATTTACTGGTATTCCAAAAGGCTGAATTTCTATCTGTTGCCTAAAACCAGTGAGGACTGTGACTTCCTGGACAACAGTATTTTCAATGGCAGTCATGTCTTTGCAGACTGTGCTACCAGATCTTTCTTACAATTTAGATGACAGTGTAAGGTTTAGGCAGGTATTTACTTGAACTGGTTTTGTTATGAGATCCTTGATACTGGTTATAAGTTAATGTTTAATTATTGTTTAAAAGTTTTAAAATTTCTTGATAATGGCTGCATTTGAAAACCACATTGTGCACCCTGGAAACGCAGTGTGAAATATCTCTCCTTAGAATAATTATCTTTTGGTATCATAAGATTCCATGATCTCCCATTGGCTGTAAACTGCCCTCCCTCAGCCATTGGCCCATCAACCACCACTCAAGAGTACACGCGTACCATTGGCCGGGTGCTGGGTCTGCTCCTCTTCCCCACCCACTCCCCCTTCAGACAGATTTGCATGTCAGATTTACTGGCAGACAGCTCTCTCTCCTGAGGAAGACAGTTCTCTTGACTCCTGTGAGGGACTGTCCCCTCAGTGGCTGTTGGTAGGCAACCAAGCTTGGTTCTGTGAGTAAAAAAACAAAGGACTTTCAGCATAACCCCCTCCCCAATGGCCACTTTCCTGTCAGAATAAATGGAAAAAGGCTCTTTCTCCTGCTTAGCTTCAGCATGGATGGATGGCTAACGAGGTGGGCCAGTGACCATCAGACCATTTTCTTCAACTCCCCGCTGTGCAGCTGACCTTCCCCTAGGGTTGCCAATCTCCAGGTGGGTCCTGGAGATCTCCCACTGTTACAATTGACCTCCAGATGACAGAGATCAGTTCCCCGGGAGAAAATGGTTGCTTTGGAGGGTAGACTCTATGGCATTATACCCTGCTGAGTCCTTCCACACACACCCCAAATGCTGCCCTCCACAGGATCCACCCCCCCAAATCTCCAGGTATTTCCCTAATCACAGTTGGCACCTGTACTTTCTCCTCTGTCAGTAAAAGGCCCTTTCCACACCTATGTTGGCCTTAGGGAGAAAACTCATTGGGCCCAGTCCTGATCAGGTTGCCAACTCCAGGTGGGCAATTCCTGGAGATTTGAGGGATGGAGCCTGGAGAGGGTGAGGTTTGAGGAGGGGTGGCACCTCAGACAGGTATGATGCCATAGACTCCACCCTCCAATCCAGCCATTCCCTGATGGGGAACCATTGTTGCCAATTTCCAGGTGGGGGCTGGAGATCACTCAAAATTACAACTGCTCTCTAGGAGGGAGGGGGGAGGAGATGGAAAACTAAAGGTAGGTTGATGGTTGGCTGGGAGGGAGATAGGGTTGGCAACTCCAGGTTGGGAAATTCCTGGAGATTTGAGGGGTCGAACCTGGAGAGGCTGAGTGTTGAGGAGGGGTGGGACCTCAGACAGGTACAATGCCATAGACTCCACCCTCCAATCCAGTCATTCCCTCCTGGGGAACCACTGTTACCAATCTTGGGGGTGGGCTGGAGATCACTCAAAATTACTACTGCTCTTCAGGTAGCAAAGATCAGTTCCTCTGGAGGAAATGGTGGCCTCTGTCATTATACCCTGCTGAGATTGCCACAGCAAATTGTCACTGAGTGCCCAAAGCCGGGGCACTCTCCCAGAGCCTCTTTCTAGAGCCCGTTGTATTTATTTCCACAACGGGCCTTATTCCTAGTATATTAAATAAATGTTTATTCCACTTACTGGCACTTTGCCTGACTTTTGGGGATCCTCAGGGCAGCTAAACCCTTAGTCCCCTACCCCTTCTGGGAGGGCCTCTGTGCATGTTTGTGATATACTCATATGCATACCCCACCAAGAGTGCCAGTGTTTCACACACTGGCTCCATCTAAAATGGTGTTATCCCAGACTTTTCCCCCAGGTGTGCAGCCTCTTCCATCTGCAGCATCCTGAAACTAACTTCCCAACTCATGACAACTGCTCCTGATGAAGCCTTTCTGTTCCAATTCTTGAGTGTCCAGCTCTTAATGGCAAAGGGAGATTTTATCTCAGCCCCCCTACAGATACTTATATTTTGAAAGTGTGGATTCAACAGGTATTAAGCTAGACTTTTATTTGAAAAAAGCACTGTGATCAACATGCATGATATTTTGTTCAGTAATGGTCACTTTATGATTTCAGACCATGTCATTTAACCACAGTGTCCTTCATTCTTCCTCCTCAGGTGTCTAGCCTTGATAAGTGTAATTGCAATTGGCAAAGGTGCTACAAATCATGGAATGCATTGAGCAGCCTGAATGTTAGGCAGCTTACTGATTTCTCCTGGCTCACAGTACTGAGTGGCTGAATGCAGATAATTTGCATGAATGGTACAATTGACTTTAGCTGCTCATTCAATCCCTGTGACAATTAATGGGAGCAAAGAAAGGTGGCCGTCCACTGCAAGGAATTAAACATAATTTCTTAAATGCCCATTCCATATTCACTAATGATTTGAAAAGATGTACCTTGACAGTGTGACACATGTACATTTTTTCCCTGTCTCTTAGCTTCAACAATGCTGTCTGCTGCATCAGTTGCCCACAGACCACTCAGTAGCCCATTTATATCTGAATATAATTTATTTTTAAATCCTGCTAAGAGCCCAAAGAAATGTACTGTGCAAAGAATCAATGGTTTATACTACAAAGAAACACACATCATTTTCAGTACTGCTAGAAACTTAGATGTTCTGACAAAACAAAGCAGAAGCTTACATCAGAGTCTATGGATGATTTTAAATTGGAAGCAGCAGAATCAACAGGCCACTTAAGAACAACATCTCGTTGGAAGCTGGATTTAGCCTAAGGCACTGAATGGCAATGATTGCTGCTTAATTAAGGTAGTTATTAACATAAGCACTACTTAAAGAGAATATATTGAAATGGTGCAGGTATTAAGTGATACTTTACCAGGTGTGAAATTTTGAACTCTGATCTCTTCAGTTATAAAATTGCAACACTAAGTTTAAAGCTTAAATGAATAAAGTTATAGGAAAGTGCATAGAACACCAAGCAACCATTTGCATCGCTTAAAAATATTTGCTTGAGGGACAGAACTGAGCCAGCTGGGAGACAGAACTCAGGAGAGAACTGCTGGATAGGTGAGTGTTGTTTGCCTTTCCTAAACTGCTGTACTACTGCGTTGCTTTGTGAGAGGACAGAGGGTGAATGAGTGTTTGTAGCCTTCCAGAGATAGGTGTTGTTGTCTGCCTCTATTGCTCATGAAGCAAGGTCTGTTTGCTCAGGCTAATCGTGAGCCGCACCCTCTGCTGTTGCTGCTGGGAGGCGGGGGGGGGGGGAGAGAGAGAGAGAGAGAGAGAGAGAGAGAGAGAGAGAGAGAGACCCCTCACCCATCCTCGCATGTATTAGCAAACCTGAAAGAGGATGTGGTGGGTGAACAAGAAACACAGCAGAATTTCCTGTAGCTCCCTTCCTTCAAAAACAAAACAAAACACAAACCCTGTTCTACTGCTTTTAGAAACTTTGGAAGATGAGTTGGTAAGAGAAGAATTGGTCAGCTGAATTGAGTATCCAGGTATTCCATTCCTCCATCACAGAGCCATCAAGAGGTATTGTTAAATGTATTTGTGCTTTGATCAGACCTTGCTGTGTTGTGCCTCTCCTGGATCTGTGGTCATCAGCAGGTGGTAATGCTTACTGCCCTACTATGACAGATTTTGCTACATGTTGTCTGCAGTTCACACTGGTTTTTAAAACATAACAGGTGGCCAGTATGTTGTTTTTCCCCTGACCTGCGGACAATTCTTTCTCTTTCCCTCCCTCCCATCTCTTTGCCCTCTTCTCCCCCTCCCTCTTCTTTCTTTCGTCCTTCCGTCCTTCCGTCCTTCCTTCCTTCCTTCCGTCCTTCCTTCCTTCCTTTCTTTCCCAAAGTTAGAAGAACAAAACAGAAAGGAGGGGATAGAAGATTAAAATTACTCAATAAGAGTTTGAGAGTGCAAACCCCAGATTTACAGAGTAAAATTAATAGAGAAAAGTCCATCTATATGAGGATGAAGAGATAACAATATGATCATAGCAAATATGTTCTGATACATTTGCTTTTTCTTAGATAAGTAATGTACTCAGAATTGCTGTCATGGATTTTTTTTAATGGTCTTTTCCTCTTTTTTGTTTATTTTTGCTTTCTAACATACTTCTGGCAATGTCAGGGGGTGTGGCATATGCAAATAAGTTATGCTAATGAGTTATGCTAATGAGCTCCTGCACCTCTTTTTCTACGAAATGACCCCTGTCGTTAGGAATATAGAGAGTAGGGTCTGTGATGGGTGTTTTGACCACAACGTGATTTGCCTGCCTGAAGGTTGCAGACGTGTTGTCTACATAGGTTGATAGATAATGCTAGGGAGGAGTCAGCAGTCATGGTGCATGTTGGCACCAATGACATTAGAAAATGTAGACATGTAGCCCTGGAGAGAAAATGTAGGTTACTAGGTAGAAAGTTAAAGGTCAGGACCTCAAAGGTAGCATTCCTCCCAGAACTACTTTCTCATCCATGCATTGATCCCTGATCTGTGCCTGTCTAGCTGGCCCTGCCCATGGAACTGGCAGCACTTCTGAGACTGTTACCTTTGAGATCCTGGCCTTTAACTTTCTGCCTAGTCATGCAGTCAAAATGTCTATCACAGTCCCCACTCTCTATATTCCTAATGATCAAATCACCCACTACCAGAAGCCCACCTCCCCCAGCCCCTCATGGATATCCTCAGTACAAGAGGATATTGGTTCATCGCCTAAGGAAGGAGTCTCTTCTAAGGGATCACATCCCTCCTCCTCAAACTGATGCCTTCCAACCTGGAGACTCTCCAGAACAGTGGAACAGCTGTCAGCACAAAAAGGGGACTGTTCTGGTATGTCCCTGAGGGTCCCTTCCCAAATGTCTCTCTCTGTCTTAACTTCTCCAGGTCAGCAACCCTAGCCTCAAGGGAATGAACCTGCTGCCTGTCAGCCAGGAGCTTGAGGCAGCAATTACAAGCCCACGATTCCCACCCAGCGAGTAGCTAATCGTACATGTGGCACTCTCTGCAAAACAGTGGATATCTCCTGCTTCCCTGCTGGCTTTCTATTTTCATAACATTAATGGTTTAAAGGTATCTAGAGTGATGCAGGGTCTCCAGGCCAAGATCCCCTTGATTCTTGGTCTTCGACTTGCACCAAAGGCTCATGCCTCCTAGGAGGAGACTTATAGTTCAGAGGCTCACAGCCCCTGCCTCCCAGCAAACAACAGCAGAGGGTGTGGTCTGCAATCAGCACAGGCAAGCAGACTTTGCTGCGTGAACAACAGGCCAGACAAAGACCCAAACAGACCCAGACAAACCACCACTCTTTAGAAGCCTACAAGTACACACTCACCTCAAACTCTGTCTTCTCACATAGCAACCTCACTTAATGCTTCCTGGTAATTTAGCAGTTTAGGAAAGGCAAACCCCCCCAAAAATACTCACCATCCCAGCAGCTCTCTCCTGCATTCTGTCTCCCAGCTAGGGTTGCCAGCCCCCAGGTGAGAGTGGGGGATCCCCTGATTTCGTGGGCTCCTGCCCACCAGCAGCCAGCTGGCTGATGGGGGAAGCCCCACCCCAACTGCCAATGTCCCCAACATGATAACATCATGTGGAAGTGGTGTCATCATGCCAGGGATGTTGTGTGGCGATGCTGTGGTATTTTAAGCAAAACCCTATGGTAACCATAGAGTTTTGCCCCAAATACCAGAGTGTTGCCATGCAACATCCCCAGCATGATGTTGTCACTTCCATGTGATGTCATCATGTTGGGACATTGCACAGTGACATTGCTCCACCCACCCACCCCATCAGCAAGAGCTTAGGACCTAGCACCCCTACTCCCAGCTCAGCTGGCTCAGTTCTGCCAATGTAATAGGACTAGGAACTACAGAATGTAGTAGGACTAGAAACTGCAGAAATTTGAAACAGAGCCATCATCTGACAGCACTTCCAGTTTTTGCTGGAAGCGGGGTCATCGAGGGGGGGAACTGGGGGGGACAAAATTCCCCAGGGCCCAAGTCAGCTGGAGGGCCCCAGAAGCCTGTGTTATGCTACACCAGCTGAATGCCTGACCATTTATTTTACTTTTTATGCAGTTCTGGGTGTAACCTCTAGGGATGCAGAGAAGCCTGAGTGCAGTAACAGATACTCTTGCCTAATAGATCATGCTAAGCCCATCAATCAAGCCAGCACTGGAGCAAGACAATCCAGTATGGCTGATGGCTGCTACAGTAATTGCCAGCCTGCAACCTGCTAATAAAGTTGTTGTCTCTAGCAGCTCCACAGTTTTGCCTGTCCATCCAGATCGCAAAAAGTGATAGTGTGTTGCAGCAAGATAAAAAACCTTTCCCTCTCTTATCCTTCATTTTTCTTTTCCACACTTTTCTCATTCATTTCTCTTTTCCTCCACCTTTACATGCTGCTCCCCCTTTTATTCATTCTATTCCCAGGGACTCTCATTCCTGTCTGGGGGCTGGATTCCTGTTCTAAAAATGCTTTAAATCAATCATTCCAGTCTCAGTAGCCATCATTGTACTCTGGGTGCTCTCTTGCAATATTGTGGGCACTCAGAATGCATGCCTAAACAGTTTTACTCAGATGCAAGTCCTCTTTTAATCCCAGGAGCAAAAATTTCAGCTTTATTCTATTTGCAGAGACCATATTTGACCCATTCTGTTGTTTTTCTTGGTCTGTATCTTGTTTTATTGTACCAGTGCAAGTACTGCAGTGTATTTCAGTAGAACCCATTCAAATGGATTGGCATTTGTGGCTCCCTGGAAATGGGCACCAAATTCGCTGGGCTTTTCTTTTGTTCAGTCTTTACACAGCCCTACCATAGTAAACTAGAGTAGTCAATAAAGTATAGTGCAGACAAAAGGTGGTAGTAAATCTGAGGTGTTTATAAATATCTTCCCACCCCCTCACTGGGCAGTTTCATGTAGCAGGTGAAGAATTATTGGATGAACACTTCCCAACCAAATGTTAGTAAGTACAAAACAAATACTGAGTAAGTAGCAACTGAAGCTTATTTATATCTGTCATTGCAATCATCTCTTGATAACCTGGAGGTGTGAAATTGCTATAAGCAGGAACAGTAATTGACATTTGCTATCTTGGGCAATTTCTCGATAATTGAAACTTATTTATTTAAATACTAGGGAGAAAAGCCCGTTGTGGAGGATGATAACAGGCCCTAGAAAGGAAGGGAGGAAGAAAGGAAGAAAGGAAGAAAGGAAGGAAGAAAAGAAGAGGGGGGAGAGTGAAAGAAAGAAGGAGAGAGGAAGAAAGGAAAAGGGGGAAAGGAAGGGAATACGGGCAGAACGGGCTTCTCTGGACCTACTGGGCCTATAGGAGGCCCAGAGAATGGGGGAGGCGGAAGGGGCTTCTCTGGACTACTGGGTCCATAGAAGGCCCAGAGGATGGTATGGGGGAGTGGAGGGGGCTTCTCTGGCCTACTGGGCCCATAGAAGGACCAGAGGATGATGTGTGAGGGGGCGGAAGGGGCTTCTCTGGCCTACTGGTCCCATGGAAGGGCCAAAGGATGGTGTGGGGGGGGCAAAGGCCCATACTGGACCAATAGAAGGCCCGGAGGATGGTGTGGGGAGCGGAGGGGGCTTCTCTGGCCTACTGGGGCCATAGAAGGCACAGAGGATGGTGTGTGGGGGGGGCGGAAAGGGCTTCTCTGGCCTACTGGGCCTACAGAAGGCCCATAGAATCGTTGGGGGAGTGGAAGGGGCTTCTCTGGTCTACTGGGCCCATAGAAGGCCCAGAAGATGGTGTGTGTGTGTGGGGCGGAAGGGGATTCTCTGGCCTACTGGGCTCATAGAAGGCCCAGAGGATGGTGTGTGTGGGGGCGGAAGGAGCTTCTCTGGCCTACTGGGCCCATAGAAGGCCCAGAGAATGCTGTGTGGGTGGGCG